>CAUYRH010018342.1:0-32254 GCA_963574655.1 Perodicticus potto
TGAGAGAATGGTCTGTTTTTGCCTTCCATTTCTATATCTCTTTCAGCATTTGGGAGCGTTCGAAGTCTCTGTCTTTAGTTTCAGAAATCCTTTCTTCTGCTTGCTCCATTCTGTTACTGAGGGATTCCACTGTATTTCTCAGATCTTTGAGGGCTACAACTTCTTGTCTCAATGTGTCAAAATTTTTGGTCATTTTGTCTTTGAATTCGTTCAGTTCTTGAGACATCTTTTGGGTCATCTTTTGGATTGCTGCTTGAAATTCTAATTCCATCTTTTCCTCCACTGCGCTGATCTTAGTTGCTACCAGACTCTGAATTCAACTTCTGACATCTCAGCCATTTGCTTATGCAAGGGATCTTGTGCTTCATCTATCTTGTCATTTCTTGGGGGAGTTGATTTACTCTGGTTATTCATATTGCCAGAGTTTTTCTGTTGATTCCGCCTCATGATTATTTTTCATTGTTGCCTATGACCATCCTCAGAGTTGGGGAGGTGTCTCTCCCAGATCAGACCCTGGCAGAATCACTCTGTTGTTACTGGATCTTTGTAGGGAGTGACCCTGTGTCTCTAATGATTTCTCAAACCCTGCAGGGTGGAGAGCTTAAATCCTTCTCAGTCCGCTTAGAAGACACTTTAAATTGCTAACTTGGCCTAAGCAGAGGCTTTCCCAGGAAAGTGCTTGTGGCTGGGATCACTCCTTAAGTGGCTATCCACTTACCCAGTGTGCCAAAACTGGTTTCACCCTATGCCCCTGTGGGCTAAGGCTGCAAGGCGTCTCAGTCCCCGCCTTTAGGCTGCTCAGTCACTAGGTTACTCGCTCCCGTCCAATGTTTGTTCTGGGACCCTGAGGGTGGAGCTTGCCAGAGCAGTTCTCCCACAATGGCTCCACACAGCCCACAACCAAACACTGGTAGCTCCGCCTGGCTGGGTGGCCCAGTCTGGGGCCCCAGACAACACTCAAAGACCCCTGCACTTTTGCCCAAGTTCTCCCAAGGTAGTTCAACCGAGTGCCAACTCCAGAAGAAACCCGAACAGCTCACAGGCAAGGCCTTTCCAGCCTGCAGTCCCATTGTTGCCCCACCCACAGCTGCCGACAGGATTAGACCGGAACACACTCAACCACTTGCCCAATCTCCACAGCTTTTGCCTTCCTCAGAGTGTCCAGAATTCTCATGCTCTCTCCCTGTGTCCCCAAAGGGAAGTTTCTGGGCAGATCCCGCCTGCCAGAGATGCCTGAAGTCCTCTCTCCCCAGTTTCGCTGTGCCCAGTTGCAAGGAAGCTGTTACTTGGCTGCCATCTTGCTCCACCCCCATAATTTCTATTTCTTATGAGCTCTCCAGCACAATGAGGGAGAGTTGACCTCAGTGGAAATGGTGGGAAATGAAGAAGAGGGATACGAAGGACACAAAACACACACGAAATGAGAGATAGGATGGTGTCGGGAGGACTGATGCAGCTGATGGCTGAAGCCAGCACCTGAACTGTTCAAATGGCTTTATTTATACTTAACAAGATTGCATAAATCTTAGCACATGGGGTAGAGATCAACCTTAAAGAGGAAAAACTAAACAAGAAAAGTATGCATGGGCTATATGACGTCTGGCAGGTGGGAAGAATGTTGTTAAAGGAGGAGAAGCGGTTGGAGGTCACTCCCTGAGTGTTTTTAGGCTGTGGGGGCCCTGCTACCCACAGCCCTTCCCCACAATAAGCTACCCAGTCCATAGAGCTGTGGGAAATGAGACATAGCCAGTAACTCGGGAGACAGAGCAGGTAGATCTTATACCTTTTAGGCTTGGAAACATCAGCCAGTGGAGACCAGAGTCTTCTCAGATAACTGACAGACGATGTTCCCAGACATCTTGGAGCCTTTGTAGGTATGAATTGTTTTCATTATTTAATATTTAAAAAATTTTAAACATCTTGCTGGTAGATACTCAGGCATGATCTTAAAACTTCATCCAAGCTGTGTCTGTCCTATCCAGATCCTGCCTCCGATTTCCCTCAGTTTATCAACTATACGTGGCCACACTTCCCTCTGCTGCCCTGATTTTTGCCTGTCTGGTGACAGACCCTGTGTTCAGAGTTCTCCAGTCTTCTGACTGTGCCTTTTGCTCCCATGTGTATTCCATCACCATTGTATATGTACATATGCTGATTTACAATGACAGCCATCACTTATACAGCATCTACTTTGTGTTGGGTACTTTTGCAAGCATTATGCCTTTAGCCATGAGCAGGTCTCTGCCCTGCAGAGCTGTGAGTGTCAGAGGAGGGAGGAGAAGTGCTTGTCTTTTAGTGAGCTCAGATGCTGCTCCTCCATCCTCTGACACTCATAGCTCTGCCAGGCAGGGGCAGGATTCACAGGAGACCTCAGGAGACCCATGGCCAAAGGCAGAGTTCTTGGAGGTGGAAAGGCTCGGTGTTAAGGCTGAGGCCTGTGAGCTGCACTGCCCCAAACTTCCCAAGTACCTTTGGAAAATACAGGCTCCCTTCAGTTATGAAAACAAAAGTTTCCTGATGATACTTGAACACTACAACCTTTGGTTACAACTAAAGGAGAAAGCAGGGTCTTCAGCCATCTCAAATCCACAAAGCTGCCTCTCAGTGAGACGAAGGTTGTCAGAACTCATACTTGGTGAACTGTGACAGAACTGAAGATCGTGACCCTCGTTGTAATAGTCTCTTGATTGGATGACTGGAGCTCCCTGTATCTTCGTCTGCTGGCTAAGTAGTTTTGTGTCTGCACAAGGACCAAATGCTGTAGCCAGACTCCTGGAGAGTCAATGGCCATATATGTTGTGGGGAAGCTTAAGTAACTCAATTGACTTTCAGCTGTTGAGAGCATTGATTTCTTTTTTTATTGCACTTACGGTTTAAAAGACCCAAAATAGCCTTGGACAATTAAGCACAGGTTGCATTATTAGTTCTTTAGGCAACTCTTTGACATATTCTGCCATCTAAAAGGCCAGTTAATACATCAGTTAATCTTATATACCAAGAGCTTCTAGTTCAAGCCTAAGATTTTCACAAATACAACTTGAGGACAATTGTTTCTTATCTTCATTCAGATGGGAAGGCAGCTGCAGGAGATTCTCATGTCTTCACAAAGGTTCTGGGAGATACTCTGCCTTAATGATACAAGTCTGGGAAGTTCTGCAGCCTCTCATTTGTTCTGAATGAGATCTGTGATCTGTGATCTCTCTCCCTGGGGACTTTTGCTCTCAGAACCTCCTAACAGCTTATGTTAGAGGGAAGGAAGACTCATCATTCTTGAGGTTTGTATAGTGCTTTCCACTCTTTAATATTACAGAGAACTATAAAAATATAGTAGGCTGATCTTATTTTTATAAATGAAGAACTGAGGCTGGGGAGGTTAAGTGAGTCTCCAAAATGTCACAACAAGAGGCAAGGCCCATGATTATAAATCCAGGGCTTCTTGTCAGGGCTCCAGACTAATCTATTTATGGGTAGGGGATCCAGGCTCCACTAGGTCCATAGAGAGAAGCTCTAATTAAGTTTATCCAGGTATGAAATGTCTCTGCTATCTTCATGTGTAGGGGTGGGGTGGAGAGACAGGAACACACTTAAACGAGAGTGTGTGAGAGCAACCACAGCTCCCAGGGCCTCTCCTAGGGCAGGGCCAGCTAGGATATGGAGAGGTGCCCCCTTCGCCATTATTTCTTTAATTTGGAAACTAGGTCAAGAAACTGAACCTAATGGAACCAACATAAAATTGATTAGCTCTGTCATTGGCCTAAGTAGTCCAGCTTAAAAAAATGTTTGGGAAAGAAGACACCAGGGAGACAATTTACTTACACAATTAAAAAATAAAGAATATAAAGCTTGTGACTGAATGACCTGACTCTTTGAGGTGACATTTGGAGGAAGGGCAACTACACGACTAACAAAGAAAAACCAGAGTTAGACAGGAGTTAAAGAGGTAAAAACAGATTTTATTTGAGACTATTACATGAGGAGAAACGAGACCTCAGGATAGAAATGGACTCAATTCTGAATATAGCATGGGCAAGGGGGAATTTATAGCCAAGGATCAGGTTGGGGTCAGTGGGTGGAGAATTACTAAGAGAAAAGATCAAGGATAAGGGAGACTCTGGTTAAACTGGATTCTTGCTGAAATCAGACCAGGGTGATCCCACATCTGAAGAAATGGAGGAGAATGAGGAACCAATCGGCCAGATATTAAGGGTGATCTGTGATGGAGGAGAGGGGACTTTAGCTAAACTAATTTAACAGGGTTCTTGCTAAAACTAGATTTCATAAGGAAATACACAGATGGGCTTGAGACAAGGTTCAGGAGCTGGCTAATTGGCCAAGCCAAGAATCTTTGTTAGTACCAAGTCCGTGAAAAGAAAGATGTAAGGAGTGGGAGGCTTTGGTTTTGACCCAAACATTCAGGCCACAGGACTGGCTGGCACTGGTTGTACAGATACACCCTGGAGAAGAGAGGAGGGCACTTGACGGCCTCTGTGAATGAGTTCTACAGAGGTTTCCAGGACAGGGATCGTGCTGTGTTCCAGGTGTGGGTGCACAGAGGTGAATGAAGCCTTGTGGCCCCCAGTGGCCCAGTCTGGCAAGGAGATGACAATGTGGGAGCTGAGGGGTGGTGGAGCCCAAGATTAGAGATGGCATTGTCAGCTCTGCTGGAGTGGAGGGTCATTAGTGTTGCCACCCAGGACAGGGCAGGTGTGGTCTCATTATATCTACATACCAGAATCAGTTCTGCCATGGTCTCAGATAGGCCACCCCATGGTAGCTCATTCTTCCCAGCAAATGGCTTTTAGGTTCATTTTATTTTATTTATTTGTTTATTTATTTGCAGTTTTCGGCCAGGGCTGGGTTTGAACTTGCCACCTCCGACATATGGGGCCGGCGCCCTACTCCTTTGAGCCACAGGTGCCGCCCAAGGTTCATTTTATTTTATTTTTTTTACAACATAAAAGTAACCTTTATTCTAACAGTATAGCAATGAAAGTAACCTTTATTTTTAAAGGTTAAATAACAAAATATCTAAGAGAATCATCAAAGAAAACAATATAACGTCAAAGTAACTGTTACTCTAATAATATTATAATAATATCACAGGTTCATTTTATTTTTATAATTTTTTTTTTGAGACAGAGTCCCACTTTGTTGCCTTTGGTAGAGTGCCATGGTATCACAGCTCTCAGTAACCTCCAGCTCTCAGGCTTAGGCGATTCTCTTGCCTCAGCCTCCCGAGTAGCTGGGATTACAGGTGCCTGCCACAACGCCCGGCTATTTTTTTGTTGCAGTTTGAACCCGCCACCCTTGGTATATGGGGCCGGCGCCCTACCCACTGAGCCACTGGTGCCACCCAGCTTTTAGGTTCATAAAGATACTCATTTGGGTAACAGGAGTTAGTAGACCTTCCCCATACCCCCACCCCATGCTCAGAATCCAAGACATTGCTTCAGAGATTATATTTTCAGCCTAAAGTTGGGTATATCTGGTTTGACATCTGAAGATGAATTGGAAGCCAATGGTAATAGTTTCCACAACCTCGGAGGTATGGTTTTAGGTGTCGCTACCTCAAAGTTCTCCCATGAAGCAACCACCTTCCCAAGTCTCTTTAATAAGAAAAGCCACTGACATTTACTGATCACTAACTTGTCAGGCACTGTAGGTGAATTAGCACATTTAATCCTCCCAACGTCCCTATGGGGCAGGTCCTATCATTATTCCACTTTACAGATGAGGAATGAGATGAAGATAGTACATGGCTAGTCACGTAAGGGGTAGAGGCTGAGTGGGGAGTCCAAGCTGCTTACTCACCACATTAAACTGGGTCTTTACCTGAGTCAGTGCAATACCCAAGGCAAATTCCTGTTTCAGGGATCCTCAGAGGAGCGGGAGAGGTCGCTCTGTCTTACAGAAGTGTGCAGTTTTTTGGGTTTTTTTTGTAGAGACAGAGTCTCACTTTATTGTCCTTCGTAGGGTGCCGTGGCATCACACAGCTCACAGCAACCTCCAACTCCTGGGCTTAGGCGATTCTCTTGCCTCAGCCTCCTGAGTAGCTGGGACTACAGGAGCCTGCCATGATGCCCGGCTATTTTTCTGTTTTGCAGTTCAGCCGAGGCCGGGTTTGAACCCGCCACCTTTGATATATGGGGCTGGTGCCCTACTTGATGAGCCATAGGCGCCGCCCAGAAGTGTGCAGTTTGATGAAATCATGCTTACTATAGTATTTATTATATACTTTTATATTTAAAAATGATAGTATCAACAATAGAAATTTGTATACAGCCTTAATTGAGAAAAGGCAATCATCCATAATGCTCAAGATGGGAGAAGCCATAAGCTAAATGTGGCTTGGAGGACATCCTTGGGTGACCTCCAAGGGGGGCAGCGTGAAGTAGAGCAGTCTCTGTAAGGGGGCAGGACTAGTAGCACACCCCATTAGGGCTGTCGAGAGGGTTAGATGAGGTAATGCCTGTTATGCTTTCACAGAGTGCTAAATAAATATTATTAGTTACCAAAGATTTAGGGGAAAAGATAAGCAGTTTGACTAAGTAATCAAAGGTATTTTTTTTAATTAAAGCAAATGGGTATGGATATGACTCGAATGTAAAATTTGCATATATTTTAAAAGATATAGATCAAATTTCAGATAAATTTGGGCCTCTTGAGGATCTGCCTCAAATATCTCTCTTTCTAGCTTGTGGGGTTGTCCATGAAAATGGCTAAGTTGACAGGCTTTTTTAAAAAATTTATTTTATTTTATTTTTTTTTGAGGCCACGTCTCACTCGGTCACTCTGGGATTGAATTCTGTGGCATCATAGCTCAAACTCTTGTGCTTAAGCAATTCTCTTGTCTCTCACACTCGTTCAGGCTGGTCTCGAACCTGTGACCCTGTGAGCTCAGGCAGTCCACCCACCTCGGCCTCTCAGAGGGCTAGGATTACAGGCATGAGCCACTGTGTCCTGATCTTAGTTGGCAGGCTTAAAGAACCCTTTCCTGGTTTACCACCTTCCATAACTGGAAGAGGGGTCCCCTTACTGCCCTTGAGATGTAAATGAAGTCTTTGAAACCTGACCACCTAAATTGGTCCATTTCAAGTTTTGGGGACTATGTCCTCTACCAAAGTGGGGGTGGTGGCTTTGGACTACCTAGGCAAGGCTGGTGGGAGGTATCTGTGTCCCAGATAAAAGCTGGAGAGAATGTCCCATCCAGAATTCTTTGTTAGAAGACTGGCAAAGCTAAGGAATCTTGGTAAATTCTTCTTGTGTGTGTTGTTTACTTATCTCTTTTCTCTTTCCTTTAGAGATTAGCAGTAAGGTCCATCCGATCAATTTTGCCAGGAGACCGATCTAATACCATTATTTCCTTCAAATCTGATGCCCAGGGCGGTTGTGCTATTCCTCACAATCTGATTTTCATGCAGAAAATTAGGGTGTGCACAAGTCTGCCAATGTCTGCCAATCCTTGTACCTTTTCCATATGAGACCACTCGCATCTCAAAAGGGCCCATCTGGAAATCATGGTTAGCAGCTCTGGGTGTAGAACTAGGCAGACCAGAGTTCAAATCCCAGTTTTCCCTTTTATAGGTCACATGACAATGGGAGGTTTCATGACCCCATTGAAGCCTCACTCCCTCCTCACTGCTGTAAATGTGGGGGCTAAATAAAATGATATATAGAGAGAGCAGTGTTTTTCAACCTTTTTATCTCACAGCACACTTGAAGCAATAGTTAAATTTCCGGGCTCGGTGCCTGTAGCACAGTGGTTACGGCACTAGCCACATATACCGAAGTTGGTGGATTTGAGTCTGGCCTGGGCCAGCTTAAACAACAATATCAACTGCAATAAAAAAATAGCTGGGCATTGTGGCGGGTGCCTGTAGTCCCAGCTACTTGGAAGGCTGAGGCAAGAAATCACTTAAGCTTAAGAGTTTGAGGTTGCTGTGAGCTGTGATACCATAGTACTCTACCAAGGGCAACAAAGTGAGATTCTGTACCCCCCTCCCCCACCACCAAATTTAAACTTCTGGTGTACATTTAAATTATGTTGATCAAAAAAAAGAGTTGAGAAAAAAACATACTTAGTGCACTTTGAACTTCTTTTGAAAATGATTTAGTTAATGATCTGTAAAAAATTTTTGCAGCATACCCACGCTCCCCTCATGGCACACTGGTTGAAAATCACTGGGCTTAGCACAGGGCCCGGCTGAAAGTAAGTTTTCAAGAGAAGTTAGCTGTTCAGACTTTTTCTTGTAAGTAATTCAAAGAAGTGCATTTTGGAATTTAAGGAAGCAGAACTTGGTGGTTTTTCAGGCCCACCTCTGGGAAGTGACTGTCTCTTCACCTCCTTTGGAACTGTCCTGACTCAGGATTGTCTGTAAAAGCTAAAGGATTTCGGCAGCATATGAGGTGCTGGCAAATACTGAGCAATAACTCATGGGTTGAAGGCGCTAGAGTCTTTACTACACCTTTAAAACCAGTGGGGGTGTCATAGTTACTGAGAAAAGGGAAACTGACTACCTGGCAGCTCTGCACCCCGCTGAGGGAGATTTCCATGTTTCAGGTCAGTCACATGTGGGGCTGTGCACACCAGTCACTGCACTTAAGAAGAGCAGGTTTGTAGAGAAGAGGTTTTATTCGGTGATCAAGAGGAGCAGGACCTCACATTTTGCTTACTGCTCTAGGGAAGAATGCCCAGTCCAGGGACCCCCTAGGAGGTGGTAGCTCCACATCCCTCTCAAGTGCTCTGGCCATTATAGGCTTCCTGCTCTAACCCTTTTTTTTTTTTGAGGCAGAGTCTCACTCTGGTGCCCTGACTAGAGTGCCATGGCATTATAGCTGACAGCAACCTCAAGTTCTTGGTCCTTTTGCCTCAGGTTTTCTATTTTTAGTAGAGATAGGGCCTCACTATTGCTCAGGCTGGTCTGGAGCTCCTGAGCTCAAGCAATCCACCCTCCAAGGCCTCCCATAGTGATGGATTATAAGGGTGAGCTACTGCACTGTGCCCCTGCCTCTAACTTTGTTTGTGACAGAGGTCCGTCCTCCAGAACTTCACATGGCTTTACAGACACCCAGATTAGGGTGGGCCAGAAGCATCCCAGGCAGCAAGGATCCCTTGTCTCCCTGAGAGGACTTGCTGGGGGAGTAGAGGAAACCCAGTGAAGAGAAAAATTCACCCGTGGTATGGGAGGGTGGGTTATGTCTGACTGCAAGAAGGCTGGATTTCCCCAGGGAAGCTAAAAGCACTTCCTACCCATTATCTCCTTTGTTAGGAACATTTCCAGGGGAAGAGGGAGGCTTTCATCAGACAATAGCCTTAACGGAGAAAAGACTGTTCCCAGAGAGACCTGGTGCCTAGGCTCAGGTGCAGGTGAGAATAGCGGCTCTAGAGAAGCTACCTGGTAGCTGGTGCCTGTCCTGGCTTTTCTAAGTAGGCAGTGGCATGAGACGCAAGAAGAGAACCCACCTGGTCCCTCCACACCAGATTTATTATAAAAGACATGAGTGATGAATTCTAGTCATCAGAAGTTGACTTTGGAGAATGCTTGGGAAAAGGCTCCTGGTTAACTTCTGGCAGCCCATGCGTAACAGGACTGATGCAAAGATCCCACCCTCCTCTCCCTGCCACCTCCCTTTCCCCCAGCCCAGACTAATTGGAGGAAGAAGTCTACAAAGCTGGATTATTTTTAGCCTTTGAGGTGAGGCTGATTCACCCCCCCCCCCCACCACCCCTTCCTTTGAAACCGTAGAGTCCTTTTCATTCCTCGGCCCAGCCCGGCGGCCGACTGGTTCTCCGGGGAGCCGTCCTTGAGCAAAGCTTGCTCAGAGCTGCTCCATCAGCAGGATGTCCGGTCCTGGTCGGGAGAGGAGTGTGGAGGTGGAGCTGATCTGCCAGTAGGAAGGGTTTAAAGGAACTGGAGTCCTCTTGCTCTGGTTGTCATGATTTAACTTGCCAGTCTCTTTGTTGAGCATCCGAGCATCAGAATAGGCGGGATACTGTAGAACATGCAGAGGGGAGAGATTATGAATCATCAGGGTGTTATTTCCCAGGATGGGCTGGTTGCTCAGGTAAACACAGAAATACCCTGTGATGAAAAGCGCCCTGAGCTGCAGTTTTAGTTACTACTTTAAAAAGAAAGGAGAGTGTCTCTTAAAAAAATGATTAACAAATGTCTCAAACATATGGAAGAGTGCAGAGCACTCATGCTTAGGGATGCCGAACTTCCGGTTTAACTTTTAGTCCTCTTACATTCCACTTAACTTTTCTTCTAAGGAATGAACCTTAGGAATATCAGCTGAAGCTCCCCTGTGCTCTCTCCCCACTCTCCTAGCCCGTCTGAGGGGCTGTTTTCTAGTCCGTCATAAGTAGAGTAGTCTTAAAGCAGCAAGAGAAATGGAAACTTGTAAATTAGCTACTTCTATTAAAAAGATTCCTCAGTTTACCTTCTTCCTCTTCTTTAGGTCAGCAGCATCATCATTCACACCACCACTGTCACCACCATTATCACTTTCCGTAAAACACGCCTTCTGTCCATCATAGAGCACAAGACAGTTTCTCCGTCATAGGTTGTTGGTCCTGGAAAGGGGCTGGAATCAGCCTTAAAGATCACAGTTGGGAACGGAGACCCCAAGGGGTGAGGTGTCTGCATAGCGATGCTGTGTCTAGTCAGGCTCCCAAGCAGAGAAGGAGCTGTGTGATCCTCCCTGGAGACCCAGCACCCCGCACAGACCCTCCCCCCCAGGAGGTGCTTTGTAAAAGCTCATGGCATGATTGCCTCTGCCGCTGGAGGAATGAACACATACGGTTAGTGCCCTTGACTTCATCCTAATCAATCACAGTCTATTAGGACGAGGTTCATCTTCTTACTCAATGTATAGTATACAGAATGGAATATTTCATACAATGTCCTAACTATGAAAGAATCTGCTTAGGATCCTCAAAACAGTTAAGTTGGGCACAAAGTTTTCAAGAGAAAGTGTTAGCTAAAGATTTGACACACACACTCCCCTCCTAGAACTAAAGAAAGAAAAGTGTTAGCACCCATAATCAAACAATGTTTTGTGTAGTCTGATAAAGTACCAAGAAGCTAGTTGGCCAGGGGTGGTACCCCTTGTTTATTTATTGAACATCCACTATATGCCAGGAAATAAAGAATAGGGTAAAATCACAGTCTTTTTTTTGTTTTCTGAGACAGTCTTACTTTCTCCCTTGATAGAGTGCCATGGCATCACAACCCACAGCAACCTCAAACTCTTGGGCTCAAGTGATCCTCTTGCCTCAGCCTCCTGAGTAGCTGGGACTTTAGATGCCTGCCATACCACCTGGTCATTTTTAGAGATGGGGTCTCACTCTTGCTCAGGCTGCTCTTGAACCTGCAAGTTCAGCCAGTCCACTTGCCTTGGCCTCCCAAAGTGCTAGGATTACAGGCATGAGCCACCGTGCCTGGCTAAAATCGCAGTCTTATAGGAGTGGAGGAAAGCATACCTTTTGCCTGGTGTGTGGCATTTGTGAGTTTCCTGCCTCAGTTGTGGGGCATATCTGGTAGCTGTGGAAAAGAGATTTTTAACTTCCCTAGAGGATGAGTGGTCCCTCAAAGGCAGATTTCAGTAACACCAAGCTCTAGCTTAGCCAAGACTGCTCCCAGACTCCAAGCCCTTGAGGGTGGCCTCCATTCTACCCTCCAGGCCTGGTAGAGGACCCACCAGACTGGGGATAGGGGAGGATGCAGGGCAGGCAGGTATCAGGTCGACCCAGAAGGACTTCATGCTGTGTCTTTTGGCTGATGGATTACACTGTGTTCTAACGCTGAATGGGTGCTGCACACCACGTGTACATTTACTCACTAAATCCTTGTAATGAACCTGTGAACTAGGATTCTCCATGTTCAGATGAAAAAACAAGTCCCAGAAAGCTTCAGTAACTGTCCAAAGTCACACAGCTAAGGAAATGATTGGAGCTGAGGTTCTGAGACAGGCCAGTGACTCCACAGCCCATTTCTTTTTCTAAAATTGAGGTATAATCTACATACAGTAAATTCACCTTTTTAGTAAAGTACAATTCTATGAGTCTTGACAAATGCATACAATTGTGTAACCACCACCATACTCAAGTACAGAACAGCTCTGTCATACTCAGAAATTCCCTTGCACCCATTTGTAATCAATCTCCTCCTTCTGTTCACCCCCAGCCTTGGGCACTCAGCAATCTAGTTTCTGTCTGGGTGGCTTTTTCTAGAATGTTATATCATACAGCTTTTTGAGACAGGCTTCTTTCACCTAGCAACATGCATTTGACATTTGTTCTTCTTCTGTTGCTGCATATGCGTCATTTGTTCCCCTTTGTGTCTGAGAAATAGTACATTGCATGGATGTACCACCCTTTGTTTATCCATCCAAATTGAAAGGAATTTGGGTTTGCCCAGTTGGGGGGATGGTGGTTAAAGGTGTATAAACACATGTAAAGGTTTTCAAGTAAATGTAAGATTTTATGTCTCTTAAGTAAATCCCTAGGAGTAGAATTGCAGAGCTCATGTTCTTAATGAGGCTCCGAGATGTTGTATAACTAGATACTCAAGACCTTGGTAGATGTTAACAGGCCCTCTGCTGTTGCAGAAGGGTGTAGAGAAAAAGGTTTTTTTTCCCCATTCATATACTCATAAAAGTTTTTTTCCCAAATGAATGAATCTTTTATTGTATCGCTAACGTTACAAAGAAATCTTTTTTTTTTTTTTGAGACAGAGTCTCACTATGTTGCCCTTGGTAGAGTGCTGTGGCGTCATAGCTCACAGCAACCTCAAACTCTTGAACTTAGGCAATTCTCTTGCCTCAGCCTCCCAAGTAGCTGAGACTACAGGAGCCCACCCCAAAGCCTGGCTGTTTTTTGGTTGTAGTTGTCATTGTTGTTTGGCAAACCTGGGCTTGGCTCAAACCTGCCAGCTCTGGTGTATGTGGCTGGCACCCTAGCCACTTGAGCTACAAGTGCCAAGCCTATTACAAAGAAATCTTAAAGAATCGCCTGGTATCTTGCTGCAGCTGGACCACTCTTAGATCTTATTCATCAGCCTGCTGAAGTGTTCCTTTTTCAGAGACATAAACACCATCCAAAATTTTTCTGACATACTTGTTTTTAACTGTTGGGGCTTGCTGAATCAAAGCAGCTGAATTTGAAACAAGCTCAATGTCATTTCCTTCAAGGATTAACTCATCTTTCTGGGCTTGAGATACTGAACAAGCAATGGCTGCCCTCATCCAAACCTGGTGGATGTATTTTTCACCCAAGAAATTTCTTTCTTTCTTTCTTGTTCTTTTGGAGACAGTCTCACTATATAGCTCTGGGTTGAGTGCCATGGAGTCACAGCTCACAGCAACCTCAAACTCTTGGGTTTAAGCAATTCTCTTGCCTCAGCCTCCCAAATACAGGGACCTGTCACAGTGCCCAACTATTTTTTTGTTGTAGTTGTTTAGTTGGCCTGGGCCGGGTTTGAACCCGCTACCCTCAGTGTATGTGACTGGTGCCGTAATCACTGCTACAGGCGCCAAGCACCAAGAAATTTCTTATTTCAACAGGAGACCCATTCTCCTGGATAACAATGTTGATGGGGAAGTGAGCATACACAGACCTCATCTGGTGATGGGAGCCCAGTGTAACACCCTTGATCAGTTCCTTTCTATTTCCCCACCATCTGTCAACCCGGAGCCTCTTCTTTTTCTTTCCAAGGAGACTGAGTTCCACACTGATATGGTTGAAGTCTCTCTGCAGGGTTCCTCTGGGACCCTTCGCAATATCTGTGCGTCTCTTCAGAGTGAGGTCGACATTTTCTGGAATGTTGACAGTCTGATTGCTGAGAACAGTCTTCATTCTCGCAGAGATGCAGGAAAAAAAAAAGCAATTATAGAAGTTTTAAGCTTAAGATGTAATTTTTTTAATCTGTGATGAGTGCTATAAACTAAACACTACTTTTTTTTTTCGCTATTTATAATCTTTGTTCTCCCATCCCAGACAGACCTCAACCTTTACCTCCTGTGACATTTCTATTTCTGGATATTTTCTGTCACTTTGAAAGCCATTATGGTCAGATCTAGATGCTCAAATGGAAGGTATAGATGAGGTTTTCTTCCCTTCTCCTCTTTAGAATTCTGCTCTTTCCTCTCAGGTTTATCTTAATTCTAATCCCATCTTCCTTCACTCCTGCGACCCCTTATTTACACTTGTCATCTGCTTTGGGGAAGCTGGATTCTCAAATTGAAGCTTCCTTGCTATAATTGGTTAAAATCTCTATACTGAGTTGAGGCCTCTTAGACATGTGCCAAAGCACGTCACCCACTTTGTGTCCTGATGTGTGTATGTGAGGAATGTGTGAAATATCCCACTTCTAATGAAACTGATCTTCCAGTTTCTGCATGGTGAGTCAGTGGCACTCCCACAAGATGAATTCTAGTGAATCAACAAAACGAAGCAGGACTTGGTGAGAAGAATTCACCTGCTATGCCTGTCCACGGTACGCAAGGGGACCATTTTCTCTTCCTTCTGTGTGCTGAGTATACTGACAACATTTCAGAATCAATGCTTGACTTGTTACAATAAAAATATTTGTGTTTGGCACCAACACTAGCAAGGTTCTAAAGAAAGCCTCAAGGTTGTGCCGTACTGGGGGCCACTTTCAGAAGTCAAGTCGTATCTTTTGAGTTTCCTCCATGCCTTAGCCTGGGTTCTGCTAAAAGGAGAGACTGATAGAAAAGCCTATATTTGTATGGTGCACTTAAGAGCGAAACAGGGAAGAAGGGAGAACCAGTGGAGAAGAGATTCCTCTTCTCACTCATAGCTAGGTTCATGGCGGAGGCACCTATAACAAAAGACAGATTAACAAGAAAAAAAGCACACAAATTTATTTAATATATTTTATGTGACATGGAGGCCTTCAGAAATGAAGACTGCCAGAAAGAGGGAAACTCATGTGTTTTTGTATTTCAGTTTGCTGAAGAATGGGCAGTTGTGAAGTTTGATTGGACAGGGGTAATAATGGTAGGACACTGGGGGAACTTAGCAAGGTCTGTTTGTTCAGATTCTTCTCTGCATCCCTGCATCTTCAGAGATAATGCTGGTCCTTTCCTCTAGGTATAGGGAAGGCACCTCTGCAATGATGGTCTCATGATTTACTTCAGGGGAAGGTCACAGAGACCAACCTGCTTCTGCTTTTTTCTCAAATGCCAAGGCACCATCTTTTGGAGTAGTGTGTTCAGAACCCCATTACAATGAAGGATGAGTTATTGAGTTGGCCACCACTATCAGAACCTTCTGAGAAACTTTATGAAATGCTTCTCAGGAGTATCCTATGGTAGGGGGAGAGAAGAAATGGAGAAGCATTTAATCTTCTGCTCCTAGGCATCAATATGGCCATGCTTGCCTAGTCTATGGCAAGTGTGGGGAAGCAGAGAGATGATCCTTACATAGGCCTGTTGGCTGCACAGGGCCACTTCAACAGCTCCTGGTATCTTGCTGAGTAAACAGCAAAACTATCCGGGACCTCCTGGGTCTTGGATCCTGCCCTTGTCTTCCTATAGCCATAGCTATAATGCTCTAAGTGCCTCAGGGTAAGCTGGCAAGAGTGGTGGCTGTGGAAATTTCTATTTGGAAGAGGCCTGGAGGCAACCATCTGGCTGGAGCTTGGGGTAAGTGCGAAGCTGCATTTGCAGAACAGACATTGTTTTCCCTTAGATCATAAATGCATTTGGGGCATGCTGACAGGGAGTGGGGACGGTTAGCTCTGAACATGGCCCTTAAGGGGAAGGTCTTTCTTGAGCAAATTCTGCCCAAGGTAGCCCAGAATTTTCAAGGGTTTCCATGCCAGATCCCTTTTTACAAAACTATGCACAGTACTTGGCTTGGCTCTTTCTCATTTTTAACCAGTGTGCCAGTGTTTCCTGCCCACTCCCTCACTGGGGCAAAGGGTGAAGGTGAGCAAAGAAGAAATCCTCTCCCAGCACAGGAGCTGTAAATGAGGTCTCAGCTGCCAAGCCTTCAGGGAAATGTCTTCAACCCTCAAAGTTTGTGACTCCTGAGTTCCAAGCTGTGTGATCCAAGCATAACAGGGAGAGCTGGCGGTGGTGCAGTGTTGTCTGGTGCCAAGTTTGCAGAGAGGGGAGTGTAGTGTCCGCATGCGTCATCTCACTCAATCAGCTTCTTAGAACTGCAGGAAAGGTGACCTGTTCAGTATGTGGTTTGTGTATTTTATACGTGTCTTGGCTTGAAAAGCAGTCATGAATTGCCCTGTGCGTGTATCTATAATTCCCAGTGATTGTCTATTAAGACCTTGGTTTCCCTCCTGGTAAGCATCTTCAGAGGCTGCCTCTCACTTCCCCGATGTTTTGGCCTGAGGAAAGTGGTGGGGCAGGGAATTGCCTGGAATCCCCTTGCTTTGTGGCTTTGTTCATAAGCCTCTCCCCTTTCATTTTCCCTCCCAGGCTCTACTCTAAGCCAGCAAGCACTCCCATCCTCTGAGCCCACCATCTCTGGGGCAGCCGTCCACCCAGCGCCCAGGACCACCTTCCACTCTGAAAACGTGACACTTCTCTGCTCAACTCCCTCAGGCTGATGACAGCTCCTGTGTTGTCCTTTGTCTTTTCCAGTACTGCTAGCCTATCTCTATGCCTCTCCCACACCTGCCAGAAGATTGTTAAGTTCTTTGAATTTGCTTTAAATTAATTTGTAACCTCCACAGGATATAGTCCAGTGTCTTAGACACAGGAGGGATAAATAAATGCTTCTTAAATCAATAAATGAACAGAAAAAAGACTTATGAAAATCTGGGGAAGGACACTGATGGCCTCCATCTCCACTAGGTCTTAAACATGTTTGAAAAGTTGGTTGAGACTGGGCGTGGTGCCTCACGCCTATAATCCTAGCACTTGGGAAGCCAAGGCGGGTGAATTGCCTGAGCTCACAGATTCGAGACCAGCCTGAGCCAGAGAAAGACCTCTTCTCTAAAAATACGGGCATTGTGGCGGGTGCCCGTAGTCCCAGCTACTTGGGAGGCTGAAGCAAGGGGATTGCTTGAGCCCAAGACTTTGAGGTTGCTGTGAGCTATGACGCCACAGCACTCCACTCCATGAGGGTGAGAAAGCGAGACTCTGTCTCAAAAAACAAAAACAAATAAAAAAACAAAAATAAAAACAAAAGTTGATTGGCCTTGGGCCCTATCTCCAGCACCCAAATAATGAATAGTTCATGCTTGTTAAGTTTGCTTGTTACCATCTTCCTTCCTTCCACAACCACTTATTGAATACCATAAACTAACGTGCAGTCATTAAGAATGTAGACTTCAGAGAAAGATCATCTTGGTTCAAATGCCAGCCCTGCTTCTCTAGCCTGTGTGACCTTGGGCAAGTGACTTAAGCTCTTGAGTTTCATTTTTCTCATTTGTAAAATGGGAATAATAACAACAGTGGTGGTGGCTCGGCGCCTGTGGCTCAACGGGCTAAGGCGCCAGCCACGTACACCTGAGCTGGCAGGTTGGAATCCAGCCTGGGCCTGCCAAACAACAATGACGGCTACAACCAAAAAATGGCCTGGCGTTGTGTCGGAAGCCTGTAGTCCCAGCTACTTGGGAGGCAGAGGCAGGAGACTCGCTTGAGCCCAGGAATTGGAGGTTGCTGTGAGCTGTGATGCCACAGCACTCTATCCAGGGTGACAGCTTGAGGCTTTGCCTCAAAACAAACAAACAAAAACAACAGTGGTGGCCTGTTATGGTTATTGTGCAATAAGATGAGATAATACATAGAAAACATTTGGCAGGGACCAAATGGCACAAGCTCAGAGGAGTATGATTTGATACCTATCCTTAGGGGGCCCACTGTCCAACAGGGAAATGAACCTGAGTATAACTGTGTTTCTTTTTGAGACAGAGCCTCAAGCTGTCACCCTGGGTAGAGTGCTGTGGCATTACAACTCACAGCAACCTCCAACTCCTGGGCTCAAGCGATTCTTCTGCCTCTGCCTCCCAAGTAGCTGGGACTGCAGGTGCCTGCCACAATGCCTGGGCATTTTTTGGTTGCAGCCGTCATTGTCGTTTGGCGGCCCGGGCTGGATTCGAACCCGCCAGCTCAGGTGTATGTGGCTGGTGCCTCAGCCGCATGAGCCACAGGCATCGAGGCATAACTATATTTCTTAAGTTGGGTCTTCTCAGAAACTGACCAGAAAGTATGGGTCTGAGTGCACATGGTGTATTTGGGAGCCCCCTCCCCCGGGAAGCACAGATAAGGGAGTGGGGAGCTGGGTCAATACAGGGTGCATTGTGAGCAGGTTACCACATCGGGCAGCTGGGCTCAGTCGTGTGGGGCCCCTGGGAGACTTCAGAGAGCAAGCCTGGGGATCATCCTTTTCCACCAAAAGCAAGAAGTTGGAGTCTCTTTCATCGTCTCCTGTTACTCACAGCTTGAGGGTTGTGGCCCCAGGCTTCTCTCCCTCGTACTTTCAGCGCCTTTGCTCTCCAGGCAGTCAAGGAAAGTTCTTAGGACAGGAATCAAAGATGCTTGCAGAAGAAAGCATATAGTCAAGGTCATAGTCTCCACTGGACAATGTGCTGCGGTTGTATGGGGGGGGGCATCGATGATGAAAGCACTTGTTACTTTCAGAGTTGGTAGAGAAAAAATTAATGAGCTTTCTTAGCATTAAGGGGAGGTGTTAGGTAAGGGGACATATGCTTCTAAACAGAACCCTAGTAACCTCTGTCAAGACTTTTTTTTTTTTTTGTAGAGACAGAGTCTCACTTTATTGCCCTCGGTAGAGTGCCGTGGCGTCACACAGCTCACAGCAACCTCCAGCTCCTGGGCTTGGGCAATTCTCTTGCCTCAGCCTCCCAAGCAGCTGGGAGTGGCACCTGCCACAACGCCCGGCTGTTTTTCTGTTTTGCAGTTCGGCTGAGGCCAAGTTTGAACCCACCACCTTCGGTATATGGGGCCGGCGCCCTACTCGATGAGCCACAGGCGCCGCCGTCTGTCATGACTTTGTTGTAACTGGGCGCAGTGGCTCATGCCTATAATCCCAGCACTTTGGGAGGTAGAGGAGGGAGGATTGGTTGAGGCTAGGAGTTTAAGACCAGCTTGGGCAATATGGAGAGACCCTGTCTCTTCAAAAAGTAAACAAATTAGCCAGGTGCGTAATTATGGTCCTAGATACTTGGGAGGCTGAGGCAGGAGGATCACTTGAGCCCTGCAGTTTGAGGCTGAATGGAACTATGATTGGTCCATAGCATTCCAGCCTGGGTGACAGAGTGAGACCTTGTCTCTGGGGAAAAAAAGGCTTTGTTGTGATGTGGCATCTCTCAAATCTCAGCATCTGCCAAGCTGTCCAGCACTGAAGGTCAGCTCTGGAAATGCAGAGGCTGTTGCCTGAGTTCCTGGTGGAAGGGCTCCACCCTAATTGTCTCCCAAGGAGTGTGTGACCCTACTGCGACAGCAGCAGTGCACATCTGGGGCAGGAAAGAACAACCTCACAGGTTCAAAGGGTGCTGCTTCCTGCACCTTCTCCACTTTCTAGAACTTGAAATAGCAGGCGGCCCAGTGGGTAGGGCGTTGGCCACATACACCGAGGCTGGCAGGTTCGAACCCAGCCCAGGTCAGCTAAAATCAACAATGACAACTACCACAATAAAACAGCCAGGCATTGTGGAGGGCGCCTGTAGTCCCAGCTACTTGGGAGGCTGAGGCAAGAGAGTCTCTTAAGCCCAAGAGTTTGAGGTTGCTGTGAGCTGTGACATCACAGCACTCTACTGAGGGTGACATAGTAAGACTCTGTCTCAAAAACAAAAACAAAAACACAAAGGAACTTGAAATAGCAGAGTCAAAGGGACAATCACAGGCAGAGAGCACAGCCAGTAAGGGGGACACTGTGCACCTTTGAGTTTGTGTGTCCCTCTTTAAGGTATGCCTTTCTGCCATGATCGTCTCCAGAACTAATGGATGCAAGGAAATGAGGTTTTGAGCAGAGCTGGAGAGAATTCAGGAAGTATCCTTTCTTCCCCAGGAGCTTCAGTGGGCCCATTGGAGTGTCACAGCAAGTGTAGGTCCCTGGCAAAGTCAGACTAGGAGGTGCAAGACAAAGGGACTTGCCAAAGGTGCTCATAGGACACCTCCAAGCTCATAATTCCTTGCGCCCCATGCTGCAGCCAGCCCTGATCCCTCCTGGTTCATTTAAATTCTTAATAGTAATTTTACATGTGTGCTTTTGATTTTATCTATTAATTTTTGCCTCTATCAACGTGTATACTGGGTTGAGTGGTACCTTCCCTACCTCCCACCAAATTCATGTCCACAAAGAACCCTAGAATGTGATCTTATTTGAAGATAGGGTCTTTGCAGATGTAATCAGTCAAGATGACATCATACTGGACTAAGGTGGTCCTAAATTCAATATGCTCGATACCCAATAAGAGGGAAATTTGGACGGAGACACAGATACACAGGGACAAAAGCCCTGTGAAGATAGAGGCCGAGACTAGAGTGGTGCAGATGCACTGCAAGGAAGATGAAGCCTTGCCAGTGTCCATCAGGGGCTGGAAGAGGCGAGGCACATTCCTCCAGGGGAGGGAGCATGGCATGCTGACACCTGGCTTTCTGTCTTGCTGCCTCCAAACTGTGAGATAGTAAATGTCAGCTTTAAGCCCTGGGTGTGCAGTGCTTTGTTATGGCAGCCCTAGCCCAGTCTCTAATACAGAGTGTAAGCACCGGAGGGCAGGGGTCAGTCTTTCTAATCTTGCATCTTCCTGCATAAACCTGTTGACTGAGTGAAGGCGCTAAAGGGAGCTTTTTGAGAAGGCATGCTCCTTGAAGGTACAACCTTTCTTAGCCTGAGCACTGTCACAACTGTAGAAATCAGGTTATCAGAATCTGACAGCTGGGCCACGGGGTTTGGGGACTGGGCAGTTGCCTCTTGGAAGGAATGGACCATTCTAGAAAGGGAAATACTTAAGATGGAGTTTTTTGGGCCAAGACCTCTTTAATCTGCTTCCCAGTTATGGCTAGAGCTGGGCCTTCATACCTTAATTACGTGGGTTCGAAAAGTCTCAGACATTTCTTGGAGTGGGACAAATTTTCAAGAACCCAAGGTCCTGAACTCTAGAAGACTGAGAGTCACCAGGAGGAGCAAAGAGGGGGTGGTGACCTGGGGTTGAAGTCGACTTTAGCAAATGGCTCATTGTTCTCTTTCACCCTTCTGTGAAAGAGGATCAGAAGTTCAGGGCTTGGCTCTAAGGAAGTTCCTGGCAGCTCTGTTTATAGTAGCAAGATTTTGGAAATGGCCCAAATGTCTGACAATAGATGATTGGTTAGATAAAGTATGGTTTAGACAGATGTTGGGATTTTATTCAGCCATTAAAAATGATGTCATAGATGATTGTTTATTGACATGATAAAAGGATATCACATATGAAAAATATGTACAATGTTTTACATATATGATATGTGTAAGAAGTCACATATGCATGCGGGCCTAGAAGAAGACTACAAGTAAATAAGACCAAGGTTTTAACAGGAGTTTTCTTTTTTTTTTTTTTTTTTTGGTTGCAGCCCTCATTGTTGTTTGGCGGGCCCGGGTTGGATTCGAACCCGCCAGCTCAGGTGTATGTGGCTGGCGCCTTAGCCCGTTGAGCCACAGGCGCCAAGCCTAACAGGAGTTTTCTTTGACGACTGGGTAGATAAGGGATGATTTTCCCCTCATACAGATACAATGGGCACATTTTATCAATTTTCTTTGTAACATAAAACTGAAGTTATCCTGGCTCGGTGCCCGTAACACAGTGGTTACAGCACCAGCCACATACACTGGGGCTGGCGTGTTCAAACCCAGCCTGGGCCTGCTAAATAATGACAACTGTAACAACAAAAAAAAGAAATAGCTGGGCGTTGTAGCGGGTGCCTATAGTCCCAGCTACTTGGGAAGCTGAGGCAAGAGAATCGCTTAAGGTCAAGAGTTTGAGGTTGCTGTGAGCTGTGATGCCACAGCACTCTACTGAGGGTAACATAGTGAGACTCTGTCTCAAACAAAACAAAACGAAACAAACAAAAAAAACCCCTGAAGTCATCCTTAGTTTTAAGAAATGCTCCTGATGTACACATCTTGTATCGATTGTGCATGAGCTTCATCCCTCCGTTTCCTTATTAGAACTCACTTCTCTGTGGGTTTTTGCACAGGATCAGGCTCTCAATGTGTCACAGAGAGCCAGGACAGCTCCACAGCTTCTTGTTATGAGGCCAGATGTGAAATTGCCAGCAGCTTCTGACAGGCCTCTGGGCATCAGCTCTTTGGCACTGCAGGTAGCAGAGGTCACTTGCAAGGGTCTGCTTTCTTCTGCACCCTTCCTACTATGCAGTCACCAAGACTTCCCTAACGTCAACTGCGCCTGACCTTTCAACCTAATATCAGCCTCTCATTCTCTGTGTTTATCTTGCTTGAAATACCAGACCCTGTTTATGCTTTAAATATTGATTTTTATTTTTCATTTATTTTTATTTTATTTTATTTTTTGAGACAGAGTCTCAAGCTGTCACCCGGGGTGCCATGGCGTCACAGCTCACAGCAACCTCAAACTCTTGGGCTTAAGCGATTCTCTTGCTTCGGCCTCCCAAGTAGGTGGGACTATAGGCACCTGCCACAACGCCCGGCTATTTTTTGTTGTCGTTGTTGCAGTTGTCACTGTTACTTTAGCTGGCCTGGGATGGATTCGAACCCACCAGCCTCAGTGTACGTGGCCCTATCCATTGAGCTACGGTTGCCACCTATTTTTTATTTTTTGAGACAGTTTCACTTTGTCACCCTTAGTATAATGCCATGGCATCATAGCTCACAGCAACCTCAAACTCTTGGGCTCAAGCGATCCTCTTGCATCAGTCTCCTGAGTAGCTGGGACTACAGGTGCCTGCCACAATGCCGGGTTGTTTTTTTAGAGACCAGGTCTTGCTCTTGCTTAGGCTGGTCTCGAACCCATGAGCTCTGGCAATCCACCTGCCTTGGCCTCCCAGAGTGCTAGGATTACAGGCGTGAGCCACTGCACTCAGCCTTAAATATTGATTTTCAAAAGCTGTACTGTTCTACTCCGGTTCAACTCAGCCAACATTTGACTGTGCTGCTTGTTTTGTGCCAGGTACTGAGGCAAGCTGCTGGGGAACAGCGATCCCCAGGGTAGGGGGCTGCCCTCTGGAAGGGATGGTAGCTGACGGGGCTTCTGTTAAGTGCCAAGCACTTGGCTAATGACTTTACACACATTCTCATTTCTAATTTAAGCCATACGGCAATCCTTTGAGTAAGTGCTAATATTTTTATGACACCGATGAAGAACTGAGGTTTAGAGAGAACCTTCTTTAAACGGTGAGCAGGCATTTAAATCGCGTTCCGTCTGACAGGACATTGCTACCACTGTTATTAGTACTATGCTCTGACCACCTTAGAGTCCAAAGTCGTTTTCATTGCACAGTGGTTGGTTAGCAAAAAGCAATAGTTTATTTAACTATTTCTTATTTTGAACGATGAGGTTCTTTTAAGTATTTCCACTCTCCTAAGAAGACAGTGCTGTAGACATGTGCATATACATAGCTGTTGCTGATCTTAAAAAAATCTTCCATATACACCAACTTTATGTGTGTGTGAGAAAAAGACTGGAAGAAAATATTGTAAACAGGGCGGCGCCTGTGGCTCAAAGGACTAGGCGTTGGGCCCATATACTGGAGGTGTTGGGTTAAAAACTGGCCCTGGTAAAAAACTGCAAAAAAAAAAAAAAAAAAAAAAGAAAATATTGTAAATATATAATATTTGAACTACCTCCCCACAGGGGGAGGGGGGTTGGGCATGAAAGGATCGAGGAAAAAAACTTTTACTAAAGAACAAAGACACATTTTTGGCCAGGTACAGTAGCTCATGCCTGTAATTCCAGCACTCTGGGAGGCTGAAGTGGGAGGATCACTTAAACCCAGGACTCTGAGACCAGCCTGAGCAATAATGAGATGCCACCTCTACAAAAAACAAAATGATTAGCTAGGCATGGTGGCACTTGGAAGGCTAAGGCAGGGGGATTGGTTAAGCCCAGAAGTTAGTTTGAGATTGCAGTGAACTAGGATGATGCCACAGCACGCTGGCCCAGACAACAGAGCAAGATCCAGCCACAGGAAAAAGAAATAAGAAAGAAAGAATAGAAAAGAAAAAGGAAAAAAACATTTATTAACTTATGTATTTATTTTTGAGACAGATCTCAAGCTGTCACCCTGGGTAAAGTGCTGTGGTGTTATAGCTCACAGCAACCTCCAGCTCGGTCTCAAGTGATCCTCTTGCCTCAGTTTTTCTATTTGTAGTAGAGACAGCGTCTGGCCTCTGCTCAGGCTGGTCTCGAACTCATGAGCTCAAACAATCCACCCCCTTTGCCTCCCAGAGTGCTAAGATTACAGGAGTGAGCCACCGCACCTGGCCGAAAAAAGACTTTTAAAGAGCAGTTTTAGGTTCATAGCAAAATTGAGCTTTCCCACATACCTCCTGTCTCCATATACACATAGGCCCAAACCCTGCTCCAGCGTGTACAATGGTTCCCACTGATGAGCTTGCACTGACAAATCCTAAGCTCCCACAGTCCACACCACGGCTCACTCTTGCTGCTGACATTCTGCGGTGTAGACAGATGTAGAATGACAAGCGTCTACCATTACAGTGTCAGACAGAGCAGTCTTGCTGGCCTATTCATTCCTCCCACACCCCTAACTCCTGGCAACCCTGATTTTTTTAGTCTGTTGATAGTTTTGCCTTTTCTAGAATGTCTTATAGTTGGAATCATATGGCATGTAGATGTTTTGGCTTCTTTCACTTACTAATTTGTGTTTAAGGTTCCTCTTCTCATGGCTTGGAGGTGCTGAGTAGTATTCTGTTGTCTGGGTGTACTACACTTTATCTAGTCAGCTACTGAAGGTTGTCTTGGTTGCGTCAAGTTTTGGCAATTATGAATAAAATTGGTACAAACACTCATGTGCAAGTTTTTGTGTGGACATGTTCCCAACTCATTTGGGTAAATACCAAGGAGCATGATTGCTGGATCACATAGGAAGAGTATGTTGAGTTTTGTAAGAGACTGTCAAATTGTCCTCTAAGTGGTGGCCCCATTTTGCATTCCCACACACAACGTGCAAGAGTGCCTATGGCTCCACATCCTTGCCAGCATTTGGCGTTGTTAGTGTTTTGGTTTTTGACAATTCTAACAGGTGGGTAGTGGTGTCTCATTTTAATTTGCAATTTCCTAATATACTTATCATTGAGCATCTTTTCTTATGTTTATTTTCCACCTGGTATCTTTTTTGTTGAGGTGTTTGTTTAGGTCATTTGGCAACATTGGGTTGCTGATTATTTTCTTGTTGAGTTTTGAGAGTTCTTTTATGTTTCGGAGAACAGTCCTTTATCAGATATGTCTTTTGCAAATAATTTCTCCCAGTCTTTGGCGTGTCTTCTCATTGTTTTGAGAGTTTTCTTTTCTTTTCTTTTTGGAGACAGAGCCTCAAGCTCTCACCCTGGGTAGAGTGCAGTGGCATCACTGCTCACAGCAACCTCCAATTCCTGGGCTCAAGCGAGTCTCCTGCCTCCACCTCCCAAGTAGCTGGGGCTATAGGCGCCCGCCACAACGCCCGGCCATTTTTTGGTTGCAGTTGTCATTGTTGTTTGGCGGGCCAGGGCTGGATTCGAACCCGCCAGCTCAGGTGTATGTAGCTGGCGCTTTAGCTGCTTGAGCCACAGGCGCTGAGCCGAGAGTTTTCTCTTTTTACTTTATATGTTTCAGTATTGTTTGATTTTTTCCTCCCACCAAAGAGCCTACGGTGTTTTTTGCAATTGCTTTCTAATACATTCGGAAGCATACACATAAAGAAGCTCTTATTAGCAATGCAACTACGTTTAAAGGATTACTGGGGAAAAGAAAAGATTTCCCCCAGAGAGCTCATGTTCCCTCCTGACCTTGCCAAGAGGCGAGGACTGTGAGTGTGGTGAATATCTCCTACTGGAGCTAACGAACTTTTTAATAGCCCGTGTGGTTATGACTGTGTCATGTTTTTCAGAGTTTAATGACTATATTATACATTTATATGTCTGATAGGGGCTCGGATAAACAGGAGAGTCTCTGTCTCCCTCAAAAGAAATCCTAATAAATTGGATTCCCTTTGGCTAAAGGGAAAAACTGGAGCCAGCTGTCTCAGCTAGAGAGAGCAGCAAAGAGAAAGGTTAAGAAAAGAGAACATAGTTGAGGCCAGAGAAAGACATTTGGCAGGAGGTTGACTGCTTCAGCTTGTGGGCTTCTGTGGCATTTATAGGTAGAGGTCTCGTACTTACAGTCAAAGGCGTGGGGTCCCAGGCCAGCCCCAACAGAAACTATGCGGTTCGAACAAGATGCTTACTTTGAAAAATCTAGATTCTAACAATAATAGTAGCTACCTGACAGGATTATTGTGAGAATAAAAGAGGCTTCACTTTCAAAGAACTAAGTGTTTGTTCTAATATGCTATATGAATATTTCGTGGGTATTTTGAAAAATGTGTTTGGATGCTTACTGTGTGCTGAGCAGTGGATATACGAAGAGCAATGGATGTGCAAAATGGGTATATTGTCATACAAATGAGAACATTATTACACAAAATAAGCCTCAAGAAATGTACAGGCAATATGAGAAGACAGACGCGTGAAAGGATAATTCCAACACTATTCAATGGAACTTAACACCTTTTAAAAATACAGGGTCATGCGTGCTGTTCATTATTGCGAGAATGTTCTTCTCATTTTCTAGAGTCGATTTCAGGCTCCCTTAGGGTGGGGCCCGTGTCTTCAGGGGTGGAGGAAATCATATCTGCTATCCTTCACAGAAACCTCTCTGTGGACTAGGCCATGTATTAGGACCTTTTAGCCATGTTATCTTACATAATCTTTGAGACAACTCTGTAAGGTAATTTAATTTTATCATTTCAATTTTACAAATCAGGAAACAGACACACAGCAGCTGTTGAGTGGTAGGATAAAAATTTGAACCTCGATTTATCTGATTTCATAGCCCGTATTCTCTCTCTCTCTCTCTTTTTTAGTGTATATTCTCTTTTTAAAATACATCTTATTGTGTGTATTTGAGGTTTACTACGTGATGTTATGGGATACATACGGCATTAGACAGTTAAGTGGTTACTGTAGTGAAGCAGATTAACATAGATGGCATCTCACATAACTTTTTTTGTGAAAAGAGCAGCTGAAATCTACTTATTTAACAAATACAGTACAGTTTTATTAACTTAGTCCTAAAGTTGTAATTCGCTGTCTAAACTTGTTGATCCTATGTAGCTATTATTTTGTATCCTTTGACCCATGTCTCTCCATTTCCTATCTCAATATATTTGCATTCTTTTAAAAGAATATATAGGGGCTGGGTGTGGTGGCTCACGCCTGTAATCCCAGCACTCTGGGAGGTCAAGGCAGACGGATTGCCTGAGCTCATGAGTTCGAGACCAGCCTGAGCTAGAGCGAGAGACCCAGCCTCTAAAAATAGCCGGGCGTTGTGATGGGCGCCTTTAGTCCCAGCAACTTGGGAGGCTGAGGCAAAAGAATCGCTTGAGCCCAGGAGGCTGAGGTGGCTGGAGGCTATGATGCCACAGCACTCTACCAGGGGCAACAAAATGAGACTCTGTCTCTCCAAAAAAAAAAAAAAAAAAAGAAAAAAGAAAAGAATTTCATATATAAGTGAGATCATGCAATATTTTTCTTTTTGTGTCTGACTTAATTCACTTGGCACATTATTCTTCAGGTCCACTGTGGCAAGTGGGAGTATCTCCTTTTTATTTAAGGCTGATAATACTCTGTTTTTTTGTGTGTGTGTATAGCTCTTACATTTTCTTTATCCTTTTGTCTGCCAATGGTCATTTATGTTGGCTATTGTGGATAAAGTGGCAGTGAACATGGACATGCAGACATCTTTACAAGGTGGTGATTTCATCTCCTTTGGCTATATACCCAGAAGCGGGGTTGCTGAAATGCCTGTATTCTTTTTTTTTATTTTTTTGTGGTTTTTGGCTGGGGCTGGGTTTGAACTCACCACCTCCGGCATATGGGGCTGGTGCCCTACTCCTTTGAGCCACAGGCGCCACCCGAAATACCTGTATTCTTAACTGTTATCCTGGAAGCTTTGGAAATTTGTTGACTGGTTGCTAAACTTATACTGGGGCTTAAAGTAGAATACTTAGTGTTGTGTTAGTGTTGAACTTTAAGGGAGGCGTGTGGTAAGATATTAGCCCTAAGAGGTGGGAGGAGGGCCTTTGGGTGTATATCATGTCCCTGGGAGATATTCCAATAGTTGGGGATCACAACTATTTTCCTGTTTCTGTGCTGTGAGAACCAATATCATTTTCTGGCTCTGATTTAGCAATCAATTAAATATCCCTGTGGGTTCCACATTTGAGGACAGGTCACTTTGGATAGCGGCCTAGTGTGCCCGTGGAGTGGCATAAGAACACAGGCCCAGGGACCAGGTAGATCTGAGGTGGGGCTCATCTGTTACGCTGCTTCTACAAGGATCAAGGATGGAGGGCGATGCTGGGAGAAATGGAGACAAACGGGAGTCGGGGTGGGAGGGTGGGGGGAATGGAGCCTTGCTGTTGAAGGGTTGTGGTGTCATGGTTCTCATCCTTTTAAGTGAATGGAATTAACATGATCAGTCAGAATCCAGTAGAAAGCAAGCGGTATAGTCAAAGAGAGTTTAACAAAAAGGGCTACTTACAAAAAGCAAGAGAAACCAATCCAGGATGGTGAAGTTCCTTAGGGTAGCAGCAGGGGGTACCACCCCTGGGGCAATGAAATAGTAGCAGAGACTGGAACCCGCTGAGAGCTTTAGCTGTAGAGAGGCCCCTAGAGGGGGTGGTGGCCTTCAGTAGAGGAACACAGCCTCTGCCAGCCTGCAGCTTAGTAGGAAGTGAAGCAAGGGTACAAATATTCCAGGTTCCCTCCCTTTGATTGCCTGCTATTCACATGGGTTTCACCTGAGCGGATGCCAAAGCGCAAGGGAGCCAGCTCACATTATCTACAGTGGTGTCAGCAATCAGACACAGAGCAGAGAAGGATGGATCTGGAGGGGCCAAGGGAGCATACTCAGTGCATTTATCCACAGCAGTGTTTGGAAACTGCCATAAGGTCGACCCAAGAAGTTACCAGTAAGGGAAGTGTCTTAATAAATTGTGTTGTGTCCATGCAAGAGAATACTGTGCAGCAGTTGAAAAGGTAGACTGGATTAGTAAGAATTGATGCGGATAGATTTCTGAGACCTATCATTGAGTGGTGAAGCAAATTGCAGAAAGGTGCATGGAGTGGGTGGCATGTTTATCACACACACACCCCTAATAATTGCCCCCCGTCTATTATGGTATTTTGTCTATCTATACATGCACATGTATGTAAAATCTGGAATAACACACATCAAACTGGTAGTAGTGGTTTGCTGAGGCTCAAGATCGGAGGGTGGTGTTCAAAGGAGACCTCAGTTGTGATAGATACTAATAATTGCCTAATAATTACCAGCCCCCGTCCATTTCCTTTTTCAATGCTAGCAACTCAAATTTTGTTAGATATCAATGGTAGCACTGTGCGTGGGGAAGCTAGGTCCAGGTGTTAAATTATGGTTGGTCTAAGCTGAATATGCTTATACCACTCCTTTTTGCTTCTAATTTGTCTAGGGGTAGACTTATGATCTAGTTTGCTGGTGACTTTTAGAAAAGAGCATAGGGGATGAAGAGTGGATGAAGAAGGGATGCCTTTCCATTCTGCCTTGGGACAGTGTGGTTTCAAAATGTGATGCTTGGAGCTATGGCAACCATCTTGTGACCATGAGGGAACAACCAGGAGAAATGTAAAGACATTAGCCCAGCATCTTGACATCTTGTTGTTTAGAAGCAGCAACTATTTTTCTCCAAACTTCTTGTTACCTATGATATTTAAATGTCTTTGTTTGTTAAACCACTGCTAGCTGGACATTCTGTTATAATTAAATACATTCTAACACAGAGAGTATCATGATCTGAAAGTATTTCACAAGAGAATTTTCTTATGTGTTACTTGTGTAGTTAAACATTTTGTTTTTTCAAGCCCCTCAGGCATTCATACCTCATCTTCAGGATTGAACTGGTCTACCTCCTGCTGACTCTCTGCCACCCTCTACCCTTCAAGGCTTTTGTTTTCCTCTGCCACTGGCCTCTGGGCGGCCTGCTGAAATGCTTTGACTGTTGTCTCAGGTGGACAAGACTTTTGGAATACACCCTGTATCCCTCCTGGGGCTTCTCCATTCCTTGAATCCGTTCAGTCTGGGGAGGGGGTGCTCACTGTTTAGAGCTGCGTATTCCACACTGCGTATTCTTCTGCAGAGAGGGGCCTGCTGTCTGATAACTTAAGAGTCTGGAAAGACTGGCGAGGCAGGCTAGACCTGGCAAATGAATAGAATAAAGAAATACATTCCAGGTTTATCCAAATGAGGTTTGCATCTCTGTGATTTCCAAGGATTTTATTTTATTTTATTTTACTTTTTTGAGACATAGTCTTGCTCTCTTGCCCTGGGTAGAGTGTAGTGGTATCAACATAGCTCACAGCAACCTCAAGCTCCTGGGCTACAGTGATCCTCCTGCCTCAGCCTCCCCAGTAGCCGGGACTACAGGCTCATATCACCAAGCCTAACTAATTTTTCTATTTTTATTTATTTATTTATTTATTTATTTATTTATTTATTTATTTTTTGTAGAGACAGAGTCTCACTTTATCACCCTCAGTAGAGTTCCGTGGCGTTACACAGCTCACAGCAACCTTCAACTCCTGGACTTAGGCGATTTTCTTGCCTCAGCTTCCCCAGTAGCTGGGACTACAGGCACCCGCCACAACGCCCGGCTGTTTTTTGGTTTTGCAGTTCAGCCGAGGCCAGGTTTGAACCGGCCACCTCTGGCATATGGGGCCGGCGCCCTACTTGATGAGCCACAGGCGCCACCCTAATTTTTCTATTTTTAGTAGAGATGGAGTCTTATTCTTGCTCAGGCTGGTCTCCAACTCCTGATTTCAAGGGATCCTCCAACCTTGATCTCCTAGAATGCTAGGATTACAGGCATGAGCCACCACCTGGCCCAAGAATGCTTTTAAGTCGTTAGTATTCACTGCCTCTACTAGAAGTTCTATGCATAAGATTTTATTCCTATGGCAATGGGGAAGAGTGAAAATATCTTAAAGAGGAAGGAAGTGGCTCAGGCAGGTTTGCAGAAGGTCACCCTCGAGGCCAGCTGGAAGACTGGCTGAAGTTTTAGTTAGAGCCCAGGATGGGGGTGGAGGGGGGGTGGGGGATTTGCCAGACATGGCCCAATGAAGGTATCTGCATTCTCAAAGCAAGGGCAGAGATCTTCTGGCTGCTGTTTTCGAGGGCGTTTCAGAGAGCTCTCTGTAATAGGGTTTGCTCTGTGGCATCTGGCAGTTGGTCCCAAACTTGTCATTTCATTGCAGCAGGACTTGGCAGGGGTGTCGGGAGATCAGGACTCTGCTGTCCCTTTGCCACACAGAGCTCTGCAGCTGCACCTAGGAACGGTACCTCCCTCCTCCGTTCCACCTGCCCTCTTCCGGTTGGTGGTTATAGCTTGGCAGGAAAGGAACACCTGTGGATCAGGTATTTGGGAAGGTGGGAGGAAAGGATGAGGAAAATCGAACTTTTGCCTCAGATGCCTGGCGGCTTTATTATGCATGCCTTCCTCTTTCTCACTGTTTTTTGGAAAGGCTGAAAATAAACCCTTTTGTAATACCGACTTGTAATTCACACTTTCCTGACAACTTTACTCAAACTGCAGCCACAGCCGCTTCAAGAGAGGTTTGACGCAAGCTTTATTCTGTGGGCACTTTCTAATTCGGAATGTTCCGATGCAGTTAATCTTGCTACATCTAAACTAGTCGAGGGGCTGAGGATGGGCCACAGTGGGCCAAAACTCACCACCAGCGTCTCCACCACAAATTCAGGCTTTTGAAACGCTGGGTTCTCAAGGCTGCTACTCAACTCACTTTTTCCAGGTAGTGCTGTAGAATCATCTCACATATCACCTGGAAGGGACTACGGAACTCTGTTCTTTCAAGATCCTTCTGTAGCCCAGAGAGATGGATTCCCTGCTTAAAATGAGCAGACCTGTCGGTGGCAGAGCCAGCAATATTACCTTGAACTCTGGGAGCCCCTTTCTTTTGTTTTTTTTTTTTTTTTTTTTT
>CAUYRH010018343.1:0-30438 GCA_963574655.1 Perodicticus potto
ACCATGGAATATTACACAGCCTTAAAGAAAGATGGAGACTTTACCTCTTTCATGTTTACATGGATGGAGCTGGAACATATTCTTCTTAGCAAAGTATCTCAAGAATGGAAGAAAAAGTATCCAATATACTCAGCCCTACTATGAAACTAGTTTATAGCTTTCATATGAAGGCTATAACCCAATTAAAGCCCAAGAATATGGGGAAAGGGGCAGGGGAGGGGAGGGGAGCAGGGAGGATGGGTTGAGAGAGGGTAATTGGTGGAACCACACCTACGGTGCATCTTATAAGGGTACAGGTGAATCTTACGGAATGCAGAATATAAATGTCTTAACATAATAACTAAGAAAATGCCATAAAGGCTATGTTAACCAGTTTGATGAAAATATTTCAAAATTGTATATGAAACCAGCACATTGTACCCCATGATTGCATTAATGTACACAGCTATGATTTAATAAATAAAAAAAGAAAGAAAATACAGAGACACAACACACAAGACTGTGACTACATAGAAAAGAAACAAAACTGTCTGTTCTATGATTATGAAAGTGATGCTTACTCTTTGCTATGGAACATTCAGTGATAGCTACAAATTCTTCTGAAATCCTCACCCATGGCCCCCCAAGGACAGATATATTTGGTGCAAGAAATGACTTTGTTCACTTTTCATCCCATGGGGTGGGACAGAGCTAAAGCAAAGGCCAGGTTGTAACCAGAGTTCACCTCAAGCAACACCATCGCATATCCACAAATCTGGATGCATCCTGATTTTATTCTTCATCCTGAGATTATTTCCTGGCCTTGTCTTATATTATAGTTTGATGTTTTCAGAACTGTCCAAGTTGCCAAGTCTCCTACCTTTCTCTGGATCCAGAGTTGAAAATACACTACTTCTCTTTTTGTTGGGGACACAAATACTATATTTCCTTAATCCTATTCATTTTTAAAAATATATATTGTTGTGAATCTTAAAGCTACTCTTTCATGCTAATAAGCTTGGCCTGCTCTCCCTAGCCCCACCCCAGGGACTCTGGCCCTTCCCTGGTTCGCTGGCTGGGCTTTGGGAGGCTCACTCTGTACTCCACACAGTGGAGAGGTGCCCTAACCGGTCCCACTCCAGGAGCTACCGGGAAAAAGACCCTGCCGTGGTGCTTGCAATAGTGGAACACTGGAAAAGACCTAAATATCTAACACGAGGAAATTAGTTCAGTAAACCCCAGCACACACTTCCAACGGGATCTGAGGGAACTCACTAAAATCATCGTAAGGAACAAAAGGCATGGAAAGGTGTGCGTGTGTGTGCGCGCGTGAACCTTAACTATGTAAGGTAGAATTATGTAGAAAAAGAAAAAGAATGACTTTTCTTGTTTGGATTTGTCTGCAATTTTTGTATTAGATTGCTAAGGCTGTCATAACAAATTACTCTAAATTTGGTAGCTTATAACTACAGAAATTTTTTCTCTCACAGTTCTACAGGCCCAAAGTCCCCAAATCAAGAAATGAGCCTGGGGCGGCGCCTGGGGCTCAGTGGGTAGGGGACTGGCCCCTTATACCGAGAGTGGCGGGTTGGAACCTGGCCCCAGCCAAACTGCAAAAGAATAGCCAGGCATTGTGGCAGGTGCCTGTAGTCCCAGCTACTCAAGAGGCTGAGGCAAGAGAATCGCCTAAGCCCAAGAGCTGCAGGTTGCTGTGAGCTGTGACGCCACAGCACTCTACCGAGGGCAATAAAACAAGACTCTGTCTCTACAAAAAAAAACAAAAAAGAAAGGAAGAAAATAAATGAGCATGGCTATGCTCCCTCCAAAGACTCTAGGGGAGATTCATTCCGTACCTCTTCCGTTACCTGGGGGCTGGTGGCATTCCTTGAGATCCACATCACTGCGGTCTCCGCAATCTTGGCCGCCACATCTCACAGCTTCTTCTCTTCCGTGTGTCTGCCTCGCTCTGATGAGGAGGCTTGTACCTGCAATCAGAGACAACCCAGAGAATCCAGGGCAAATGCTTCCTTTCAAGAGGCTTAACTTTAACACATCTTACTCACTCTTGACCGTGTAACCTAACAGTCACAGGTTCCAGGGAATTGGAATGTGGACATATCTTTTGCGGGACCATTACACTTTATAATCAACAAAAAATGTCTCATGTGCTCTTTAGAGGTACTCACTACTTGATGCATTACTTTAGTGGGGACACCCCCTGCCTGGCTCAAGATAGACACAAAGCAAGTATTTGTTGAAGGAATGAATAAACCACCCAAAGTAGGGTGAGAAAGTATAGGTGACTTCTTTCCAGTTTATTTTTGTCTTTATTATTTTCTGTTATTACTGTTTTCAGATGCCATTAAAAGATAGTTACTTCTGTTATTTTTTTAACCCAAAATTAAATATTGTCCCTTTAATGCAAGGAAGGTAACAACTTTCTACAGTCCAATATTATATTGCAAAAGAGGAGGGTCAAGTTTTCTTGGCTTGTTTGAAATGGGAGAAGATTTTTACATGATGTGAATCTGACAAAGGGCTAATAACTATAATCTACAGAGAACTTGAATTAATCAACAAGAAAAGAGCAAACAACCCCATTTATAAGTAGGCAAGAGACTTGAATGGAAGCTTCTTTGAAGATGGCAGACAAATGGCCAACAAACACGTGAAAAAAATGCTCATCATCTTCAACCATCAACCAAATGCAAATCAAAACCACTCTGAGATATCACCAAACCCCAGTAAGATTAGCTCACATCACAGTCCCAAATCTGCAGATGCTGGTGTGGATGTGGAGAGAAGGGAACACGTCTGCACTGCTGCTATTAGATTGTGAAGTAATATAAACTTTATGAAAAGAAATATGGAGAATCTTCAAAGAACAAGTTGACCTTCCTTTTGATGCAATTCCATTACTAGGTATCTAGCCAGAAGAACTAAAATCATTTTACCACAAAAACATTTGCACTAGAATGTTTCTTGCAACTCAATTCATAATTGCCAAGTCCTAAAAGCAGCCCAAATGCCCATCAACCCACGAATGGATTAACAAACTGTGGTATATGCATATTCAGCCATAAGAAAAGATGGAGACTTTATACCTTTTAAGTTTACCTGGATGGAGTTGAAACATATCCTTCTTAGTAAAGTATTTCAAGAATGGAAAAAAATTTCCAATGTACTCAATACTAATATGTAACCAATATATAAACAATTAAACATCCACACAAATGATAAAACACAAATATAGTCTAGCAAGGGGGAGGCGAGAGGATGAGGGGAGGGGTGAAGAGGGAGGGTGAATGGTGGGATCTCACCTAACATGCACAAAGTGAGAGTGTACAGCACAGCTCCTGGGTGAAGTGTTCAACTACAACTTGAACTTTACCTTGGGAAGTGAGAACAATGTAACCTAAAAATGTATACCCTCGTATTAATTTGAAATGTTTAAAAAAGGGGAAAAATAGTTGTCTTGGCTTGATCTCCATGGTAAGAGGCTGAATGAATGAAGAAGAGCTCATGCTTTCAGGGCCCTCCTGCCCTGGTTCCACTTCTGTAGCCACCCACTGCAACGTGAAGGCTGATCCTGGCATTTTAAGAAAGACTCTCTCTTGACATTTGCCCTTCTCCCTTCTGGCACAGGAACTGATGGGAATCACACCTAGAGGCTGGACACCTGAGAGAGATGTGTCACCTACTGTGTTGCCTGCCCCTCCTCCCAAGAACCCCTTTCACCCTACCTGCCGTGTACTCGCGTTTAAGCAAATAACACCAAACCTCTATAGGATCTAGTTCAAGAATGGCAAATAGGCACGCCTGTGCTCTGCCTGCCTCCCCCTCCGCCCCACACACACACATTGCTAACTGATTTTGCCACTGTTTACACACAGCATCAAGAGCCTTCTGAACACCACGGCCATCAGTCCAATTTGCCATGTGAGATAAAAGCCATTGGTCATTCCTCATCCAGAATGTATCTTCATCATCAACAAGCAGAAATGGATTGAGCTCCTAACATTTGCACAGGCTTACAATCAAGATATGGATTCAGAAAGTGGTCCAAGGGGCCAAGTAGCCTGTGCTAAGAGTCAAAAACATAACACATTCTACATGTCAGAGCAGTAAGATGCTGGTGGAGACACACAAGGGAGGAAGTGCTGGAGGAAGTTAGACAAAAACTTGGGGGGGTAAAATGAGATTTAGGTAAGTGGAGGTAAAAATCAGGATGTCTTCAGGGAACAGAGAGCAAAGCAACTTACCTAACACCAAGGTCAGTTGGGTCCCACTGAGATGTCACCTCTTCCAAGATGCCTTCCCTGACCAGTCCAACTAAAATAGAAACTTCATTTCTTCCTCCTCGTCCAGACTGGTAGGGCAGGGGCTTTGTCTGCTTTGTTCCTGTAGTGCTCCCAGCACCTGGGACAGGACTGTTCAGAAAATATTTGCTGAATGGACCAAGGTTTCTAGCAGGGGCACTTGCAGAAGCTCAGGCTGGAGAAATGCAGTGGTGCCACTGTTACTGACTTTGAATATCACACTAAGAACTTTGGTCAGCAGGGATGCCACGTCCAAGAGCACTTTTGGAGAGCTGGGGCAACAGAATTTAGCAAGTTTCTTTTCCACGGTTCTTCCTTACACCTTTTCCATATTGTTGTGAATATCTAAGTGTTCCCAACTATTAATCTTTTTATTCTTTCCTTTCTTGTTTCTTTATTTTCTTCTCTTTTTAAATATATCACTCTGGATTTTCCTGGGAAGTTTTAAAGGTGCTGGAGTGTGAGTGTGAATACACAATGACATTTTAAGAGGATTAATCTGGCAGGATGGCTTAAGAGAGGGGAGAGACTTGAAACAGGGAGCCCAGTTTAAGGAATAGAGTAGCACTCAGCCCCTCCAACACCATGCCACAAAATGATGTGCCGGGTACTATTCTTGGCAATGGGGATTGGGAAAGAAGCAAAACAAAGTCTATCTCACGTGGACAGGGCAGCCATATGTTTTGATTTTCCCAGGACACTCCAAATTTGTGTCTGTCGGCCCTGCATGACTATTAAATAATGCCATATTTATTCTCATGGTTATCTTGGTTTGGATAATAAATGGCCACCCAGTACATGGAGCTTACCTATGGCACTTTTGCATAAACTAGAAAGTGGTTCCCCTGTGGATAGACGTAGCCTGCACACCCACAGTTAGACAAATAGATATTCCTCTCGTGCAAACTGTATGGGATGATGCCAGCCCTTCCTGGACACTCAGCTTGCATGGCAGAGCTGGGGCCTGCCGTCTGCCTCCACTCCCTTATCGGGAGCAGGGATTTGTAATCCAGGTGTGGATTCAGGGATGAAACAAGAGGGCACAGGGCAGTGCCTGGCCCAGCCCTCTTGTGCAGTGAAAATCCTCCCTAACTAAGGTGATTGTAAATCAATAAATACAATGTCAAGAAGTGGAAAGAAACCAAAGTGAAGTCAGGGGACCGGGAGGAATGGGGATAGCCATACAGCACAATTCCAAAGGCAACATTTGCCTTCTGGTCCATGAAGTGGCATTCTCGGGGGCTGAGCACCATGGCCACCATGACAGAAGCAGCTGTTTGAGACAGGGTGGTCAGGAAAGGCTTCTCTGTGGAGGTGGAGAGTAATTTGACACTGACAGAAGACAGGAGGGGTAAACGTGAGAGAAACACTACAGTGGGCATGGGGCGCCCACATGGCATGGTGGCTGGCTTTGTGCAAGGGCTTTGGGAAATGAATATTCAAAGAGACCTCAAGCTTCCTGCCTGAGAAACCAGAGAAACAAAGGTGCTGCTCACTTCTGCCCAACATACCAAACCTGCCATACGTGGGTGGTGCAGGGAACAGCTGGCTGCGGAAAGAGGCACTGTCCCTTCTCTTGGGGAGCAGACCGTCTCTGTCAGGATTTCAGAATTTCCCAACGCGTGCCTGCTGGAACACCAGCTGGGTGGTATGCCATTGGGTGTTACTATACAACGTTCCTAAATAATTTGGGGGAATATTAGGCTAAGCACAATTAAACAGGTTCCTTTACTATAAGACTTCTTGGAGCTTTGAATAAGCTAGTATGTATTGTGAATCCCAAGCAAGAAATATAGACAGCAGCCTCTTTTATCTTAACTGCCCAAGAAATTGTTCTCTATGTGGTATTCCAGGAGGCTCATGTTCCTTCAGGGGGTAACTGTGCCCTAGACAAATGCCAAATGGGGCAGAACAGGAAGCAGAGTCAGATAAGGGAGATGAAGGAAGCAGGGCGCTGGCACAGACAAGGAAGCCCCCTTAGTGCCTTCTGCACTCCCCAGAAGGGGAGGAGAATTCTAAGCTATGGGAAGGCACAGTTGCCTGGGCCAGACCCGCCTGCAGCTGTCCCCATAGCCCTGGCTTCACCCAAGCTCCAGTGGTGACCTCTGAGTCAGCCCCTCTAGGGCCAAGTTTAGCCTCTGACTGACTGGCTAAAGTGGTTGTCTGACCTCACTGGGCCTCCACTTACCCATCTATAAAATGGGGATAAAAATATTGCCCTCCCTCTCCCATGTGGCACGAGGCTCTGGTAATTACTATTTGGCAGGGTGCGGAGGTGCTGACAAGCTCCGTCTGACACATTTCTCCCCAGCTCCTCCAGACGCACACCTCCCCACCACTGGAGACCACACACCTGTCAGCAGGCAGCACACCACGACCTCAGCCACTCAGCCAGAGGTCAGGAGTCTCTCTGGCTCTCTCTGCCATAGCTCCCATCACACTGAGAGCCTCAAGAGACTAGCCTGAGCTTCTGCTGGCCCCGGGGAATTGTGGAGGAGGAAGAGCCACCTGCCAGCTGCCACTCCAGGACCCTGCTGCACCTGGGAGACTGCTCAGGGCCGGGACCAGAGGAGGCATCACCTGCCTGGAAGCAGCCATGCGGTGTCCCTCTCTCTGAGGAGGAGGGGCCTGTCCAGCCAGGGCCCTCACAAGGCTGGGCAATGACCACGTCCTCGGAGGATCCGAGTCCAGCCCAGGCTGCTGGGACGAGTGAGCTGAGGTGAGTGCTGCGTGCGTCTGAGTGTGCAAGGAGAAGAAAGGGCCCTGCGGGGAGAGGAAATGCTGGTGGCTGGTGGGCAGAGCTCCCCCGACCCGATCTGTCCTCTAGGGGGGAAAGGAAGTGGCTCCTCCAGCAAGTGCTGAGGAAACTGTGAGGCCCCCCACGTCACTTAGCCTGCAAGCCACCCCCATTACCAGTCCTGAAGGGTAGGTCAACCCTCTTTAGGAAGCCTGATGGCTTTTTTTTTTTTTTTTTTGCCTGGGGCTGGGTTTGAACCCAGCACCTCCCATATAGGGGCCAGTGCCATACTCTTTTGAGCCAAAGGCACCTGATGGCTTTTTTTTCCCATCCAGTCTGCCTGCGAGATGCATTTTTACAGAGGATGTCAAGGAGTTGGCAAAGCTGCTCGTGGGACACTGGGGCCTGGCTGGAGTCCCTGGACACAGCTCTGCAAGCAGCTCAAAGTAATGCCTGGCCCTGGGTGGAAGGATGGCAAAGGAGTACTTGTTGGGTCTCCCTGTGCAACTTTGGTATCTCAGAATACTCATCTGCAGAATGGGACCATAAAGTTCAGCTGTTGCAGTTGGCTGGAATCTGAACTCATTCCTGTGTATTGGGCATTTTACTGTAATCCAGGTGTTAAGATTGGTGCACGCCTTGCTTGTTTGTACGGTCCTGCTTTCTGCTCAGCACCCAAGCCCCCCCTTCATTAGTGGGGTTAGTTTCGTTTGCATCCTTCACCAAATTCAGTTGCCATGCAATGCACAAGTGAGGCAGAGATGCGTGAGGATACTGATCCACTCTCCAGGTTTTTGCTACTGACTGTCAGTTTACAGTTGGGATTTGCTGATGCATGAAAAGTGGGGTGTGGAGGGACTAGACCAGGGAATGACGTCAGGGGCTTGTCTAGCTCAGTTTCCAGCCCCTGCCATCTTTAAAAGCAGTTGCCATTTTATCCCCAGTGTGTTACTGAGTGACTTGTCAATGTCAGAGGAGCCATGAAAAGAATCCCTGGCATGTCGTTAACCTCGTTCCAACATGTAATTAGCCTGAAAGGCCTCCTCACTGCCTCCATTCAGCGTTACATCATAAAGAATCAGAAATTTTACTACTTGCAGCACACCGTGAAGACTTTAAAGAGTTAATTATGGCTCACTGGAGCCTGTCCCCAAGAGCCCAAGACCCAGGAATTAAACTGTTTATTTCCAAATGTCAATCTTCCAGGCAGCGTTCAGGGCAACTTCCCCCGTGGAATCTGAGATTGACACTGGCTTGAAAATAGATTCACCAGGATACTGAAAGGTGGCTGGAGGAGGTCATTTGATTTGGGCCTCCCACCTGTAGGTGGCCACGTAGTTTTGGAGAGAAGGCAGAGGCAAAGGGAGCTGGAATTCTACTACCCTCTGGGTTCCATGGGGTGCAGCCGCCTAAAGCCATTTGTATTCTCTGAACTGGAGCCCAGCAGCATGGTCACAGTTCAAAGGGAGTTCAGTCCTAATCTGGATGTTACAATCTGAGCCTATCTAACCATGCAGGGTCTGAGGACATTATTATCAGTCAAGTGTAATTATAGATAAAATAGTTTTATTAATCATCTTCTAAGGGGACTGTGTTTATCTGATGGTTGTGTATAATGTGTGCGTAGGGCTGGAGGAGGGAGCTGTGCTGGGTCTGTGTGCTGGGGAGAGAGTGTGGAGGGTGTTGGAGGGGGTGTGGCTGGGAGTTGTGTCCAGATGCTAGGTGGGCTGTGCACATGAGGAGCAAGAACGTATGTAGTAGTATTGATGTTGTGTATATGTGTGTGCACACGTATGCGTGTTCATATGTGTGTGTGCACGCCTGTGTACTGTGTGCACACATGTATGTGTATGTGAGTGTGCATGTGTTTGCCCAGGTTTATTCAGCTGGACTTGATACTGTACCTGTTTTTCCACTATACCTTGGATTTATTAAGTCATCATCCTTCTCAAAAAAAAAAAAGGTTTTCTCTATCTGTACAGTACTTAGCTGAAATCTCTAGGGCTGTTTGCAAATTCCACCTGCAGGTGCCCTCTTTGGTCACTACCGTCAGCCAAATTTTCAAATCTTATCCGCAGACCTAGCTCAGCGGAGACTCTTCAGTGTCTCTTGCCCTAAACTAGTTTAGCAGCTGCAAAGGATGCCGAATGGTAGGGCCCCTCCTGAATAGTGCTTGGCCTGACATGAAGTCACTGTCACTCACCTCTGGGCAGGAGAAACACAATTCACGAGGCCCAGATACTAAAGGCGCCCTCCATAAAATCTACCAGACTGGCTTAAACTGGATTAGCCATCAGTGGGTAGGTGGGTACCAGGTGACACTCCCAGGCCTGGTCACCCCTAAAGTGAGGCTGCAGACTGAGCAATTGCCCAGAGACTGTGGAACAGGCAGAGAGTCAGCCTGGTGGCCTCTGCCCTTCCCCTGCTGTCTACTGGAAGCATTAGGTGCCTGTACCGCAATCTTGAAGCACGGCCTTTGTCTGCTAGCTGCAGTCAACACACAACGTGCCACTCACTTTGGCTGGAACACTTGATCCAAATTATTTCCCCCTCGACTTGTTCACAATCTACCCTCCACCTCTAACTTGGCCCAAAGTGACAGCTGTAACCTGAGGTAGGCACACCTGAAAGCAAAAAGACCCAAATGATTGTTTCCTTTCTGGAGAGGCAGGGGGCCTCCTTTGTTCCAAGGACACTGCAGAATGGTGACTCGTCAAAGCCCCACTCCTGGGACTTCTATAGAGAGACTTTAGTGTACCAGCTGGGATTGTCATGGCCACGTGGCAAACCTGTCAGCAGAGTGATCTGCTAGGATTCCTGGATCTTCTTTGCTCTAAGAAGAGCATGTTGGAGCCCAGAAAAAAAAACGTTTAAGTGAGGAAATGAACTTATAAAACCACTGTTCCATTGAAGATAATTACAGACTATTGCCAAATATAGTGGCCTTCTCCTTACTCCCAGGGTTCATAAACTTTTGATGGATGTCAGATAAAAAAAAAAAAACTGTAAATGAACAAATGGATGAATATCTACTATGTGCCAGATACCTACACCTGTATTATTTCCATTGATTTAGTGAGTAGCTAATATTATTCTCATTTTGCTGGTTAGAAAATTGCAACTTATTTTCATTAGTATTATTATTATCATTTATTATTTAATGTGTGCCAGACTCTAGGCTAAGTATTTCTTATATTACGTTGTGTCATTTAACCGTCACCAAAACTCTATGAAGTGACCATTTATTTTCAGATAAGGAAACTGAGGCTCAGAGAGATAAGGAACTTGGTTATGAAGTGGGAGCGTTGAGATGGGAACCCACATCTGCTGGACTCGAAGCCCAGTGCTCTTTGTTTTATTGGTTTTTCTTGAACTGCCTTTCAATGAGGCTTTTGCTTTTTGTAATGCCATAGTCATCTGTTAAATTATTGCATCACTTAATCAATCCAATACTGCTACATATTGAAAATATTTAACCAAATGGATCTCAATGGTTCCTTGGATGACTGTCTGCTCAGAATGAAACTGAATGCTGCCCTTTGCACACTTAGAAGGAATTAAAGCACAGTCTTATGGAAAGGGATGCTAGTGAGAGGGCTGTTTAGAACCTTAAGGATGCCTGTATTCACTTTGACTCCAACTGCTCAACAATAACTTCCACAAATGACAACCCAAGACACTGACCTTGGGGATAGACAAGTTCGTAACAGAAGCCTACCTAGATATAACGAGCTCAGTGCACAAATGAGTCTACACTGATGTGAACCACGGGTGAGGCTGGGCTTCCTGATTTTGAGGGCTGTCTCGGCAGATTAATCAGTTCCATGAATCATTGAATTTCTGTCGAAATACAATATAATAAAGCAGTAAATCAGAAAACTCCATAATAGTTATATAAGAAGTCCAAGTCCTAAATTCTCACACCATTCTGTGTCTATAATAGAGACTATTTCTTGAAATTCGTTTCTGAATAGAACCAAACTCATGGAAATCTCAGTGTGTAGTTTTTACACTTTTTTAATGGCAAATGAAACTGTGGGAGATGGTAAAAGATTGAAAAGACATAAAAAAGAAGACAGTATTATTTTAGAGTTGCTGAAAGAAGAAGAAAACCAAGCAATAACCTCTGGGAGAAATAACAGTGTGATTCCTAGGAAAATACATAGGACAGAAGTAAAAAAAATTGTTAATAAAAAAAAAAGTTTGTGACCAATTCTTATTTGCTGGCCTGCAAAAGTTTGCACCTGAAGACCAGATGATCCCTCAACCCTCTGCAGTATTAAAGTCCCCAATACCTCATACCACAATTCAAAACTTACTCCAGGCTATCATGCCTTGACATGTGTGAGCAGAGCCAACCTCCTACCAGCTGGAAGTGGAAGTCCTGGGCTATCCATACTCATTCTCTCCTTCCCTGCCCTTCCAGATTTCCTCTTTACTGAAAAAGCCTCCCCTTCTGGTCATCCCAGACACCACAGAGCACAGCAGTTAATGGCCTTGGCTTTGAGTTGAGCGATCCTAGGATTGAATCCTGGTTCTGCTACTTACATGTGTGACCTTGGGCAAATTACTGAAGCTCTTTGAGCCTCAGTTTCCTCTTCCGTAAAATAGGGATAATAACAACCCCTACTCCTACAATTGTTCAGCGTGGCACATCAGAAGCACCCATTTTTAGCCCATCATCCCATCCTTCATCACGCAGCTCAAATGCCAAACCCTACAGGAAGTTGTTCTGACTGCCCAGCCCTTACTGATCTTCCCTTCTCTGAAGTCCTACAGCCCCTAACTCAAAAGTAGGCTTGGAATTACATACTGCCTCTAAATGTTTCCTCTTGAATTCAGTTAAGGTATCTGCTCCTTGAAGGCCACAAGTAGATTTTTCTTTTTTTTTTTTTTTTTTGCATTCCTCTTGTTTATATTAAATATAATATTGCCCCATTACATTTGTTGGGGGTTTTTTGATTGCTATATATACCAAATTCAGTTTTTAGCATTTCTAATATCAGGACAAGTTTTCACATCTATCTGTACATTTAGCATTATGTCCCCCCTCCAAAAAAAACTATTATTTAAATCAGTGTTGTTTCTTATAATCAACAGCAGCTTAGAAATAAGACCTGACTGAGCGGTGCCTATGGCTCAGCGAGTAGGGCGCCGGCCCCATATACCAAAGGTGGCGAGTTCAAACCCGGCCTCGGCCGAACTGCAAAACAGAAAAATAGCCAGGCGTTGTGGCTGGTGCCTGTAGTCCCAGCTACTCGGGAGGCTGAGGCAAGAGAATCACCTAAGCCCAGGAGTTGGAGGTTGCTGTGAGCTGTGTGACACCACGGCACTCTACCAAAGGGCGATAAAGTGAGACTCTGTCTCTACCAAAAAAAAAAAGAAAAAGAAATAAGACCTGACTGACAAGGATAGATCTGCATGACTCTGAATGCGAATTTCCCCTAGCATGTCTCCCCACTCGCACCCTCTATCCTCACACCCTTCTAACCCCATCTCCTAGCCAGACATGCCTCTGGGTGATATCCAGCAGAGGTGAAGACTTCCATCTGGAGATGTGGAAGCCAGTGTGGTCACACATGTTATCAAGGGGCATGTGTGATCATTATTCTCACTTCATAGGAAACAAATTCAGAAAGTTAAGTTTACCTAGTGAGTCTGCTGTGAACTCACCTGTAGGAAGATTAAGTTTTTAATGATTGTATGATTGATGATCTATGGATAACTTAGCTTTCCCTAGTGTGGTTCTTAGATTTATGGAACCAGTTAGCCACGTCCTTAGAAACTGGCTCATTCACTACTCAAGATTTTGATGGCAGTACTCTGGGCACCACCCCAACCCCTAGCAAGCAGCATGGGCCAACAATAGGAGTCAGGACCATCTATCCCTCAAACAACCACTCCCAACAACTCACTCAGAAAGCAAGCCTCACACCTGCCAGGGGACTGGTGTTTAGTAGGAAAACAACTAAAGAACATTCCATCTTCAAGAGCCCGTCCTGCGAGAAGAGTGCCCTTGCAGCCAAGAACACAGTAAGTAAAACAAGCAGACAGCCCTCAGAATGGGAGAAGATATTTGCAGGTTATGCCTCCGACAAAGGTTTAATAACCAGAATCCACAGAAAACACAAGAAAAGAACAAGTGATCCCATCTCAGGGTGGGCAAGGGACTTGAAGAGAAACTTCTCTGAAGAAGACAGGCACACGGCCTACCGACACATGAAAAAAATGCTCATCATCCTTAATCATCAAGAAATACAAATCAAAACTACTTTGAGATATCATCTAATTCCAGTAAGATAAGCCCAGATCACAAAATCCCAAAACCAGAGATGTTGGCGTGGATGTGGAGAAAAGGGAACACTTCTACATTGCTGGTGGGAATGCAAACTAATACATTCCTTTTGGAAAGATGTTTGGAGAACACTTAGAGATCTAAAAATAGACTTTCCATTCAATCCTACAATTCCACTACTAGGTATATATCCAGACAACCAAAAATCACATTATAACAAAGATATTTGTGCCAGAATGTCTATTGCAGCCCAATTCATAATTGCCGAGTCATGGAAGAAGCCCAAGTGCCCATCGACCCATGAATACATCAATAAATTGTGGTATATGTACACCATGGAATATTATGCAGCCTTAAAGAAAGATGGAGACTTTACCTCTTTCATGTTTACATGGATGGAGATGGAACATAGTTTTCTTATCAATGTATCTCAAGAATGGAAGAAAAAGTATCCAATGTACTCAGCCCTATTATGAAACTAATTTATAGCTTACATACAAAGGCTATAACCCAATTATAGCACAAGAGCATGGGGAAAGGAGCAAGGGGGGGAGGGGAGGGCAGCGGGAGGGACGGGTGGTGGGAGGGTAATTGGTGGGACCACACCTATGGTGCATCTTGGAAGGGTACAGATGAAACTTACTGAATGCAGAATATAAAGGTCTTTATACAATAACCGAGAAAATGCCATGAAGGCTATGTTAACCAGTTTGATGAAAATATTTCAGATTGTGGCTCAGCGCCTGTGGCTCAACGGGCTAAGGTGCCAGCCACGTACACCTGAGCTGGCAGGTTCGAATCCAGCCCGGGCCCGCCAAACAACAATGACGGCTGCAATCAAAAAATAGCCGGGCGTTGTGGCGGGCGCCTGTGGTCCCAGCTACTTGGGAGGCGGAGGCAAGAGACTCGCTTGAGCCCAGGAATTGGAGGTTGCTGTGGGCTGTGATGCCATGGCACTCTATCCAGGATGACATTTTGAGACTCTGTCTCAAAAAAAAAAAAAAAAAAGAAAATATTTCAGATTGTACATGAAACCAACACACTGTATCCCATGATTGCATTAATGCACACAGCTAGGATTTAATAAAAAAATATTGTTGAGATAAATTAAAGACATAAATACATATTATAGAAAGATGTATCATGTTCATAAATTAGAGGACTCGATATTGTTAAAGTACAAATTCTCCCTAAATTGATTTTCAGATTCTTCTATTCCATCACAATCAAAAACTTACCAGGCATTTAAATCAAAATTGATAAGCTGATTCTAAAATGTATATGGAAATGCGAAAGACCTAGAATAGCCGAAAGAACTCTGAAAGACAAAAGCCTAAAAAGTTGGAGGTGTTATACTTTCTGATTTCAAGACTTATAATAAAGCTGTCATGTAGATTACCCTAAGAACAAACATATAGACTAGAGAGACTAGAGAGTCCAGAAGTAGACCCACATAACTGATTTTAATAAAGGTGCCACCATAATTCAATAAGGAAATAACCCTTTCAAGAAATGGTTCTGGAATAACTAGACGTATGAATGGAAAATGAATGAACCTAAACCCTTACCTCACAGAATATATAAAAATGATCTGCAATACATCATAAATCTAAATGTAGAAGTTAAAACCTCAACCCTTACCTCACAGACTATATAAAAATGATCTGCAATACATCATAAATTTAAATGTATAAGTTAAAACTATAAAATCTTTATGCTCGGCACCTGTAGCTCAGCACCTAGGGCGCCAGCCATATACACCAGAGCTGGCAGATTTGAACCCAGCCCGGGCCTGCCAAACAAAAACAACTGCAACTAAAAAATAGCCAGGCGATGTGGCGGGTTGTCTGTAGTCCTAGCTGGTTGGGAGGCTGAGGCAAGAAAATCGCTTAAGACCAAGAGTTTGAAGTTGCTGTAAGCTGTGATGCCACGGCACTCTACCAAGGGCGACATAGTGAGACTCTGTCTCAAAAAAAAAGGGAAAAAAAAACCAACTATAAAATCTTTAGAAGAAAAGATAAGAAACATATTCTGTGACCTTAGGGCAGACAAAGATTTCTTTTGTGTTCTATCACAAAATGTATAGGAAAACATTGATGAATTGGCCTCCATCAAATTTTTAAACCTCTATTCTTTATAAAATACTGTTAGGAAAATAAAAACATGTGCCATAGACTGGGAAAAAATATTTATAATACATATATCTAACAAATGGACTAGTATTTGTATTATATTAAGAACTCCTACTTAATATAAAAAATACATACCACCCAATTAAAAATAAGTAAAATATCTGAATAATGCTTCACAAAAACATATGAAAATGTTTAATGAGCACATCAAAACATTTTCATCGTCATTACATACCATCAAAGGCAAATTAAAAGCACAGTGAGGCACCATCACTGTGTACTAGATAAACATTGGTGTTTGTATCATCTTGGGTTTGCTCCCTTTACCCACAATTTCAGAGGCTGGTCATACTGATGATACTACACACTACACACACCTTGTTTATACCACTGGTTGATTCTATAATTCAACTGTATTTGATGATTTTAAAAAGTCTTCAATTGATTATATCTTTGTAATTCTATTTTCTTCAAAGAAATGAAGAATGTAATAGAAAGAATGTAGTAATGTAGAAATTTACTACATTCTCCAAATTAATTTTCTCTGTGGGGAAGAAATGAATAGAAATATCCTCTCTATCTCAATGTTTTCTTCCATTTTAATTGACTGAGAAGTAAAAAATGACAGCTAATAAGAGAACAGCAAATGTTTAGCACTAATCACTCTGGTATACTCTGTAAAAATGCAACTCATTCAAAAATTAGAAATCAGAAAGAACAGAACTTAAAATACCTCTGTTCTCTGTTCTGTACCCGTAGCTATTCCAGGAGAGTGGTTTCCAAGTTGCTTATTCTCTCGAGAGTCACATATCTCTCCTTTAAGTCTTTCAACCTTAAATACAAAAGTAAGTATCTTGTAGACTTCTCAATTTTTGTAGGATGTGTTATTGCTTTCATTTTTTTTTTTTTTGAGACAGCGCCTCAAGCTGTCACCCTGGATAGACTACTGTGGCATCACAGCTCACAGCAACCTCCAATTCCTGGGCTCAAGCGAGTCTCCTGCCTCCGCCTCCCAAGTAACTGGGACTACAGGTGCCCGACACAATGCCCGGCCATTTTTTGGTTGCAGCTGTCATTGTTGTTTGCCGGGCCCGGGCTGGATTCGAACCCGCCAGCTCAGTTGTACGTGGCTGGCGCCTTAGCCTGTTGAGCCACAGGCCCGAGCCGTTATTGCTTTCATTAAAAGAATTTTTTTTAGAAAAGGGACTTGCTCTGTCATCCAGGATGGCCTGCAGTGGTTTCATCACAGCTCACTGCAACCTAGAACTAGGCTCAAGCAATCCTCCAGACTCCCAAGTAGCTAGTACTACAGGCATACATCACCAAGCCTAGATAATTTTTATTTTTATTTTTTTTGCAGAGGTAAGGTCTCAAATGTTGCCCAGGCTGGTCTCAAACTCTTGGTCTCAAGTGATCCTCCCACCTCAGCCTCCCAAAGTGCTAGAATTATGGGTTTGAGCTACCATATCTGTCCTGTTTTTTAAACATACAAGTGAATTACATGAATACATTCTCCTTATAAAACTTTAACAACACATAGGTATATAGAGTAAAAAGTGATATTTTCCTTCTTATCACAATCTTTCTTCCCTTTCTTTCCTTCCTTTTTTTTTTTTTTTTTTGAGGCAGAGTCTCATTACGTCACCCTCGGTAGAGTGATGTGGCGTCACAACTCACAGTCACCTCAACTCTTGGGCTTAAGCCTTTCTCTTGCCTCAGCCTCCCAAGCAGCTGGGACTATGGGCGCTCACCACAATGCCAGGCCATTTTTGTTGCAGTTGTCATTGTTGTTTAGCTGGCCTGGGCCAGGTTCAAACCTGCCAGCCTCCGTGTACATGGCTGGCGTTGTAACCACCGTGCTACGGGTGCTGAGCCTTTCTTCCCTTTCTTGAAATAACACTGCTTGAGATGTACCCGACCTAAACTTTTTCCCTCTCTCTCTCACACACAAAACACAATAAACATACAAAAATATTCAATATATAAATTCACAAAAACTTAGACAACTTGAACAATCTTCCTTAGTTTATTCATTCTTTTTATAATATTACTACATTCAGTGGCATGAAGCATTACTAAGCACATTATGGTACAACTACCACCATCATCCATCTCCAGAACTCTCATCATCTTGCACTGAAACTTAATACCTATTGAACATTAATTTCCATTACATCCTCCCTCCAGCCCCTAGCAACCACTGTTCAACTTTCCATATCTATGATTTCAGCTATTCTATGGACTTCATATAAGTGGAATCATATACTATTTGTCTTTTTGTGGTTGCCTTATTTCATGTAGAATAATGTCTTCAAGGTTCATCTGTGTTGTAATATATATAAAAATGTCCTTCCTTTTTAAGGCTGAATGATATTCCATTGTATGACTATACCATACTTGCTTGTCCATTGATCTGTCAATGGACACGTGGGTTGCTTCCATCTTTTGGCTACTGTGAATAATGCTACTATGAACATGGGTGTACAAATATATGTTTGAGTCCTTGTTTTCAATTTTTTGTTGTATAGACCTAAAAGTGGAATTGTCAGATCACAGGGTAATTCCTATTTAATTTTTTGAGAAACCGCTATATTGCTTTCCAGTGGTGAGGCTATCTTACATTCCTACCAGCAATGCACAAGAGTTCCAATTTTTCCATATCCTCAACTTTTAAAAAATTAACATGAGGGTATATACTACTAGGTTACACTCTTTGAGTTTGTAAGGTAAAGTCCAAGATGTGGTTCAGTCCTTTAACCAGGAGGTACATTTGTTATTTTCTGTTGATTTGATAGTAGCCACCCTGAAGGGTATTTATTTATTTATTTAGCTGAGAATGACTTTTTTTTTTTTGAGTATTTCCTTTTATTTTTTCAAATTAATATGAGGGTACAATTTTTATGTTACATTGTTCTCACTTCCAGGGTAAAGTTCCATTTGTAGAATAGCCCCTCACCCAGGGGCTCACAATGTGCACATTAGGTGAGATCCTAAAGGATATTTATTCATTATGGCAAAAATAAAAATTCTTGAGCACCTAGTATTATGCCAGGCATTTTGTTAGACACTAGAGATATTACTGTTCAATGAATATAAACTAAAATTGAAGAGACATACTATAATATATCTAAAACTTGGAAGTATATATTTAAAAAATTGATAAATTAGTAAGAAGAAATGGTTAAGAAATACAATATAGGGTGGCACCTGTGGCTCAAAGGAGTAGGGCGCTGGCCCCATATACGGGAGGTGGTGGGTTCAAACCCGGCCCCGATCAAAAAAAAAATATAATAGAGAGGTTAAGTGTGGTGTCCCACACTTGTAATCCTAGCACTCTGGGAGGCTGAGGTGGGTGGATTGCTTGAGCTCAGGAGTTTGAGACCAGCCTGAGCAAGAGCAAGGCCCTGTCTCTAAAAATAGCCAGGCATTGTGGCGGGTGCCTGTAGTCCCAGCTACTTGGGAGGCTGAGACAAGAGGATCTCTTAAGCCCAAGAGTTGGAAGTTGCTATAATCTATGACGCCATGGCACTCTACCAAGGGTGACAAAGTGAGACTCTGTCTCAAAAAAAAAAAAAAAACAAAATAGAATACAACTGAGGGTTTAGTATTAATAATCTTAAACTTATCCAGTATAGTAGAGTTATATTTTTTATTTGTTAAACATGTTAAATATAAACTATTATCTAAATCCTTATTAAAATAAAAGATTCTAGATTTACATGATAGCAATGCCATTTGGCATAGGTAGTTAAAATGTATAAAATAAGTACTGATAGAATGCATCAAATGTATGGCACCTACCTGAAATGTTAACCACCAGTCCTCACTAACAACCAATTTAGATGATGAATATCTATGTTGCTCAAGTTGCTAATTGTTAACATATACACATTTAAATAAATCCTAAGAACACACTAAACTTACCATCTCTTCAAGTACCTTTTTTTCTGAGTCAAGTGATCGAACCCGATTTCTTAAAGCCAGAATTTCCTCATCAAGTCTCTGATTATGTTCCTTTGCTTTCTGTAAGTCAATTGCATCTAAAACCGAGAAGAACACCGTTTACTCAACTGGATCAAAGTTTTAGTTTTGGGGGCACTAAATCTAAAAATTGTGGAAGTACTATTGCCCAATGGGATCTCACTCTTGCTCAGGCTGGTCTGGAACTCCTGAGCTCAAGCAGTCCTACAATGTATCTGCACATATGGCTCTCTCTGCCCGGGACAGCTACGAGACTCTTAAGTCTAGTCCTAGAATATTCTACCAACCTGGGGCAGCACCTGTGGCTCATCGAGTAGGGCGCCGGCCCCGTATACCGAAGGTGGCGGGTTCAAACCTGGCCTCGCCGAATTGTAAAACAGAAAAATAGCCGGGCATTGTGGCGGGTGCCTGTAGTCCCAGCTACTCGGGAGGCTGAGGCAAGAGAATCGCCTAAGCCCAGGAGTTGGAGGTTGCTGTGAGCTGTGTGATGTCACGGCATTCTACCGAGGGCGATAAAGTGAGACTCTGTCTCTACAAAAAAAAAAAAAAAAAGAAGAATATTCTACCAACTTAATGAAACAGACAGAAAATTCTATCTTTCTCATGCCAGAACAATGAGTTGGAGTTTTTTTTGAAGTTTTGGGCCGGGGCCAGGTTTGAACCCGCCACCTCTGATATATGCGGCTGGCACCCTACTCCTTTGAGCCACAGGTGCCACCCTGAGTTGGACTTTTTGAGTGTAGGGTTTCTAGCAAGAGAAGTTCCTCTAGGAAGTGGAATTTTAAAATAGTTGAGCCTATTTTCTAAAACTGAAATGACCAAGAAAAGAAATTCATTAGCTTCGTGTCAGTAGTCTCTTGCACACCTCCTATTCCGTTACTCCATATGTTTGTTCTTAGAACAATTCCATGCTGTTTCTTTACTCTAAGTCTTGAAATTGGAACGTGTAATACCTCAAATTTTATTGATTCCAAACGGAATATAGATATGTTGTTAAACTACATAGTTTTGCTCATACTGGATATTCTCATCCAACCTTTACCCAATACCCTATCCCCAAATCATATAATGTATACTTGGTAAACATTCTTTAAACATTTTTTATATACATATACACAGATAAAAGATGTGTTAAAAATATTCAAAACATGGACTCTTACCTATAAGAATGTAGCTCTGGAACAGAGTCCTAGAGAGCATCTCATGCCAACTATTATCCCTTTAGTAGCTGGGAAGACAAAGGGCTCACTAGGAGGAGTTCGCATATTTGGGAAAGGCAGGGACACTTAGAAGACTCAGGGAAGCAGCTACTGACAATTTGTTCAAAATTGTTCCAGCATCTTCACAACTTTACTGTCATATTAGTATATATCAGTTCATAGTACTCCTGTGGGCACACACATACCCCCATACAAATATAAAAATCCAAATGACATTCTACCACCTGTAATACTCTACAATTTGCCTTGTTCTCTTAATATATTATAGACATCTATTCATGTCAGTGTACATAGCTCCATGTCATTCTTAATAGCGCCAAGGTATTCATCGTACAATTACTTATTTAACCAATCCATTGTTGGTAAGTGCATCCTATTTAATTTTAGTACCCCTTAAATTATTATTTTTTTGTTTATGTTTTTCTTTGTTCTTTTCTTTTATTGAGACAGGGTCTCTTTCTGTCACCCAGGTGGGAATATAGTGACTTCATACTCTTTAATGCAAGCAATCCTACTGCCTCAGCACTACGAGTAGCTGTAACTATAGGTGTGTGCCACTGCACCCAGCTAATTAAACAAAATTATTTTTAGAGGCTGGGCATGGTGGCTCACACCTATAATCCTAGAACTTTGGGAGGCCAAGACAGGTGGATTGTCTGAGCTCATGGGTTCAAGACCAGCCTGAGCAAGAGTGAAACCCCATCTCTAAAAATAGCTGGACATTATGGTGGGTGCCTATAGTCCCACCTACTTGGGAGGCTGAGGCAAGAGAATCACTTGAACCCAAGAGTTTGAAGTTGCTGTGAACTATGACGCCACAGCACTCTATCAAACACTCTACCGAGAGAGACAAAGTATGACTCTCAAAAAAAAAAAGAAAAGAAAAAAAGAAAGATATAGGATCTCACTATGTTGCCCAGGCTGGTCTTGAACTCTTGGCCTTAAGAAATCCTCCTGACTCAGCCTCCCAAAGTGCTGGGAGTACAGGCGTGAGTCACTGTGCCTGGTCCTATTTACTCCTTGTACTTTTGCAAGTTCTTCTATGTTCATTAGGATACTGCAATATCTTTGCCTAATTTTGGAATCAGGATAACACCACACAAAAAGTTCAAAGTATTCCCTCTTATTCAATTCTTTTGTGAGAGTTTTATAAATTCACCATTATTTATTCTTTAAACATCTGTTAGAATTCACTAGTGAAGCCATCTGAGCCTGGAGTTTTCTTTTTGGAAAAATCTTTAATTACAAATTTAATTTATTCAGTATATTTAAGGCTATTTCTTCCTGAGTGAGGTTTGTAGTTTGTCTCTGGCAAGAAATGTGTCCAGGTCATCAAATAATATTCCCTTATTATCTTTTTAATCTGTAGAAATGTTCTGTCATTTCTTACACTAGTAATTTGTGTCTTCTCTCTTTTTCCCATAACCAATCTAGTTAGAAGTTTACTATTCTTCCTGGAGAATCAGCTCTTGGTTCCACAGATTTACTCTATTGTGGTTCTGCTTTTAGTTTTAGTGATCTTTACTTTTATTTGTCTATCTCCTTTCTTCTGTTTGTCTTGGGTCTAATTTGCTCTTATTATCCTGTTCCTATGATTCTTATTATAGACAGTTTCGCCCCCAACCCCATCCTTCTCTTCCTCCTCCTTCCTACCCCGCTCACCTTATTATGGGTTTTTAAGATATAAAACTGAGATTATGGTGAGTCCTTTTCTAATATAAATACTAAGTACTATAAAATTTCCTCTCAGCATTGATTTAGCTACATCACCTAATCATTGATATTATTGTGTTTTCTTTTCTTTCACCTAAAAATGTTTTCTCCCCCCCACCCTTTTTTTTCCTATCATCTCTTCTGAGCTCTTATCAAAAGATTTTCTAGCCAGGGACGGTGGTTCACACCTGTAACACTAGCACTCTGGGAGGCCAAGTTGGGTGGATCGCTTGAGACCAGCTGGAGCCAGAGTAGGACCCTGACTCTAAGAAAACAACAATAACCAGGCTTGTGGCAAACTCCTATAGTACATGCTACTTGGGAGGCTGAGGCAAGAGGATCACTTGAGCCCATGAGTTTGAGGTTACTGTGAGCTACAACACCATGGTACAACACCATGGCACTCTACCAAAGGGCAACAGAGTGAGACTCTGTCTCAAAAACAAAACCAGAAGATTTTCTAATATCCCTTGTAATTGTTTTCTCTGAAGGCATGGGCTTTTTAGCACCATTTTGTTTAATTTCTAAGGGTTTGAAGATTTTCCAAATATACTGTTAACTGATTTTTACTTTAATTCCATTGTGCTTTCAGAACAGAACATAATCTGTGAGTGTTCAGTTATTCCTCAGAGATTTATTTTATGGCCCTGGATAGTCTCTCTTGGGAAATGTTTTATGGGTATATGAAAATAATACATATTCTGGCGAATTTTCTATAAATATCAATTAAGTCTCCTTGATTGATAGTGGTAGGCCTTCTGTATCCTCATTGATTTTTTTTTCTTTCTTCTTGCTCTATCAATTATTAAGAAAGAAAGTTCATTTTATAATTAATTGTATTTATACATTTTTGAAAAGGAGGGTATATCTGGTCCTAGATGTATTTAAAATGGATATATTTATTTTTAATTATTTTTATAGTTATGATTAATACATTCACATTTGATTATGTTGTTGATAATATTTTTATATAGTCAAGCTAGGGTCCGATTAATTAATTCACCACTGAGTCTAAGCCTATTTTCCCAGTGAGCAAAAACATGTGAAGTACTATTAAAAATACATTATAAGGGCTCAGCAGGTAGGGCGCCAGCCACATACATCGGAGCTGGCGGGTTTGAATCCAGCCTGGGCCTGCTAAACAACAATGACTACAACCAAAAAATAGCCGGCTACTTGGGAGGCTGAGGCAAGAGAATCACTTAAGCCCAAGAGTTTGAGGTTGCTGTAAGCTGTGACGCCACGGTACTCTACCAAGGGCGACATAGTGAGACTCAGTATCAAAAAAAAAAATACATTATAAGATATATTGGCTTCGTGGTCCCAGTAAAATACATATTTGTTTTGATCACAGGATTTGAAGTCAGACACATAAAGATCCAAATGTCAGCTCTTTTTTTTTTTTTTTTTGCAGTTTTTGGCTGAGGTTGAGTTTGAACCTGCCACCTCCAGCATATGGGCCAGCGCCCTACTCCTTTGAGCCACAGGCGCTGCCTCAAATGTCAGCTCTTTAACTTAATGTGGCTATTACATAACTCATGTAGTCTTGCCACAATTCAGTTTCCTTATCTATGAAATGGGGATAACAATATTGACTAAATGGAATTGTTGAAAGAATCAGATGAGATGAAGGGTGTTCAGGGGGGTACGGCAATAGATTATTGTGAGGATTAGAGATGATACATGCAAAGTGCCTGGAAGAATATCTGTCACTTTGTAAGCAATAAATGGTAATAGTAGTAATAATAGTAGCAGCAATAGCAATAACAATCTTATTACTTATTATTTTAATTAAAAATATATTATTTAATACATATTGTTTTATCTCTTAATGTATTATTATTAAGTAAATAGAATGACCTACCATTTTCTGCAAGCTTTATTAAACTTTCTTTCAATTTCTCAATTTCTAGTTGAGCATCCTTAAGTGCAGCATCTAAAAAAGAAAAAGAAATATTTGTGTAAGAAGCAACTGATTAGTGTAATAATCAAATTTCAGATGGCTCTGTTTAGAATATTTCCTTTCATCTGGCTTACTATCCCTTGAGTTTCTGCATCATTATCAGCTCCTCCAAGAACTTTTTCCAGACTTCCATCTTAGTGTTTCTACTGCACCCTCTATTTATCTCTACCTCTCTACCTTCATTTGAGCTATCTGATCTTATAATTGCCTTTCCCTAACTTTCCCCCATCACATTCCATGAAGAAGAGATTGGACTATTACAAATAATAGAAATAGCTGAAAGTTTTTAACCATGGTACAAGTTTAGTAAAAAGAAATTACACTTAGAAAAAATTAAAATAATTCCTACAATCAACAATATTTAGAATTTTGCCAATAGCTTTTGGTATTACCCAAGAATTGTTTGAGGATGGAAGAATGATATTTAGGAAGACATGGGGCTTTGGAGTTAAGTGGATCAGATTTGGGTTCTCTAAGCCAGGTTTTATCCCTTTGCTTCCTATGGCTTCTACATCATCACCAGTGATATTACTGGTGGGTCTCCTATACTGTCAGAGTGAAGAGCCTCCTAAAAGTAAAAGGCTAACATGAATTTTTTGAGTCTCACTATGTCGCCCTCATGGTAGAGTGCCATGGCATCACAGCTCACAGCAACCTCAAACTCTTGGCCTTAAGCGATTCTCTTGCTTCAGCCTCCCAACTAGCTGGGACAACAGGCATCCACCATGGCCTATTTTTTGTTGCAGTTGTCATTGTTGTTTTAGTTGGCCTAGGCTGGGTTTGAACCTGCCAGCCTTGGTGTTATGTGGCTGATGCCATAACCACCATGCTACGGGTGCCAAGCTAGGCTAACATGAATTTTATAAGGGATCATTCCCAATCACAAAATAAGTGTAATAAACACAGCACATTTCATTATTATGTCCATGACATTCAGTTCTAAAGAGTAAATCCCATTATAACCTATCAGATTCACCTAAAACTATAGTCCAAACATTGTGGGATTAAATCCAGTTAATTAACATATCCATCACTTCACATACTTATCAATTTTTGTGATAGGAGGTGTGGAGTATCTTTTCATGTGCCTATTGGTCATTTCTCCAGAGAAATGTCTATGCAATTCTTGGCCCACTTTTCTTTTTTTTTTTTTTTCCTGAAGTTTTTGGCCAGGGCTGGGTTTGAACCTGCCACCTCCAGCATATGGGGCTAGAACCCTCTCCTTTGAGCCACAGGCGCTGCCCAGGCCCACTTTTCAATTGGGCTATCTTTTTATTATTAAGGTGTAGTAGTTATTTTTACTTATATATTTACATACATATTTATTTACATATTCTAGATATAAGTGCCATATAAAATACATAATTTGCAGATATTTTTTCCTAATCTTTTCACTTTCTTATGGTATCTTTTGAAGTGGAAAAGTTTTAAATTTTCATTAAATCCAATGTATTAGTTTTTCTCAGACTTTTGCTTTTAGTGTCATATTGAACTATCACTGCTTAACTCAAGACCATGAAAATTTAGTCCTGTGTTTTCTTCTAATAGTTCTGTAGTTTTAACTCTTACATTTAACTCTGTGATCCATTTTGAGTTAATTTTTTGTGTAGGTGTAAGGGAGGGGTCTGTGTTATTTCTAAGCAAATCCCAGATATCATATCATTCATCTGTAAATATTTCAATATATATATATCTCTAAAAAATAAGTATTCTTTTAAAACATAAACTCAATGCCATTTCATGTGATTATGAAAATTTAACAATAATTCTTGTTTATTTTTTGAAGTTTTACTGAGATATAATTGGCTAATAAAATTATACATAAATATATAAAATTTACAATATACACAATAAGTAAGGTATACAATGTGATAATTTGATATACGTATATATTGTGAAATTACCATATCAGTTTAGTTAACACATCTATCCCCTCACATAGTTATCTTTTACATATTTTTTTTGTAGTAAGAACACTTAAGAATTACTTTCTTAGCAAATTTCAAGTATATACATACAATACAGAATTTTTTCTCATTTAAAAAATTTCAGAATATTATGGGAGTACACATTTGGTTACATAGTTTGCTTTTGTATATTTTAACTCAAAGTTATAAGTGTGCTCTTTACCTACAAAGATGTGAATTTACCCATATCCTCCTCCATCTTCCACCTACTTGAATTCCCCTCAGTCTTTCTTCAGTATGTTTTGATCACCTAGTTCTGATTTAGTATTGAGCACATGTGGTATTTGTTTTTCCATTTTTATGCAACTTCACTTAGGAGAATGATCCAAGTCCATCCAGGTTGTCACAAAAGATACTAGGTCACCATTTTTTAAGGCTGCATGGTATTCCATGGTGTACATATTGATACAACATTTTATTACTTCATTCATGTATTGATGGGCACTTAGATTGTTTCCACATCTTTGTAATTGTAATCGTGCTGCTATAAACACTTGAGTGTAAGTGTCTTTATGATAAAATGACTTTTTTCCTTTGGATTAATACCTTAGCAGTGGTATTGCTGGATCAAATGGTAGGTCTACTTTTAGGTCTTTGAGGTATCACCATACCTTCTTTCCATGGAGTGTGTACTAGTTTGTAGTCCCACCAACAGTATAAAGAGTGTTCCTTTCTCTCCATGTGCTCACCAGTATCTGTCACTTTGGAACTTTTTAATATGCACCATTCTCACTGGAGTTAGGTGATATCTCAATGTGCTTTTGATTTACATTTTCCTGATGATTAGAGATGTTGAACATTGTCTTATGTGCTTGTTAGCCATTAGTCTACTTTCATTTGAAAAGATTCTATTCATGTCTTTTGCCCACTTTTTAATGGGGTTATTTGATACTTTCCTCTGATTCCTTGATTCTTTGTAGATTCTGTTTGTCAGCCCTTTATCTGATGTATAACATGCAAATAATTTCTCCCATTCTATAGGCTATTTACTGTATTTTTTTTTTTTTTTTTGAGACAGAGCCTCAAAGGTGTTGCTGTGAGTAGAGTGCCATGGCATCACAGCTCACAGCAACCTCCAACTCCAGCTTAAGCAATTCTCTTGCCTCAGCCTCCCAAGTAGCTAGGACTACAGGCACCTGCCGCAATACCTGGCTATATTTTGGTTGCAGTTGTCACTGTTGTTTGGCAGGCCCGAGCTGGATTCGAACTCACCAGCTCTGGTGTATGTGGCTGGCACCTTAGCCACTTGAGCTACAGGTGCCAAGCCTATTTGCTGTATTCATTGTATCTTTGGTTATGCAGAAACATTTTAGTTTGACTGAGTCCCATTTGTTTAATTTTTGTTGTTGCTGTGATTGTTTTTTGTGTCTTCTTTTGAAGTGTTTGGCTAGGCCAATATCTATAAGAGATTTACCAACATTTTCTTCTAGAATTCTTATGGTTTCATGTCCTAGGTTTAAGTCTGTTATCCATTGTGAATTAATTTTTGTGAGTGGTAAGAGATACAGGTCCTATTTCAGTTTCTTAAACATGGGTATCCAATTTTCCCCATTTATTGAATAGAGATTCTTTCCCCCAGTGTATGTTTTTGTTTGTAAAAGATCAGATGGTAATATGAGGATGGTTTCATATCTCAGGTCTTGGTTCTGATCCATAAGTCTATGTCTCTATTTTTATGCCAGTACCATGCTGTTTTGATTACTATAGTCCTGTAGTATAGCTTGAAGTCTGGTAAAATAAATTCTTTAATTCCTATATCCAGGGAGTGTTTAAATTTCCAGTCATTTTATAAATGTTACAAATTTGTTTTAATCAGGATTCAATAAAGGCCACATATTATAACCAGTTAATAAATCTCTTAAATCTGGCCAGGTGTGGTGGCTCACACACAGAATCATAGTACTCTGGGAGACTGAAGTGGGTGGATTGCTTGAGCTCAGGACTTTGAGATCAACTTAAGCAAGAGTGAGACCCCCATCTCTACTAAAAAGAGAAAAACTAGCTGGGCATGGCCACACATATCCATAGTCCCAGCTACATGAGAGGCTGAGGGAACAGGATTATTCAAGACCAAGGTTGCAATCAATTGAGGTTGCTGTGAAATATGATGCCATAGCACCCTACCCAGGGTGACAGTGTGACACTCCATCTCGAAAAAAAAAAAAAAGAAACACTCTTAAATCTTTAAAATTTTTTCACATGAATTATTTTTTATTTTTTTAGACAGAGTCTCACTTTGTCACTCTCAGTAGAGTGCTGTAGCATCACAGCTCACGGCAACTCTGAAACCCTTAGGCTTAAGTGATCCTCTTGCCTCAGCCTCCCAAGTAGCTGGGACTACAGGAGCCTGCCACAATGTTGGCTATTTTTTAGAGACAGGGTCTTCTCTGGCTCAGGCTGGTCTTGAACTTGTGAGCTCAGGCAATACATCTGCCTCGGCCTCCCAGAGTGCTAGGATTACAGGCATCTTTCTTATTGTTGAAGAATATTGTTATTATTGATGAAAATTTTTCATTTTTATGTAAACTTTTTAATGTGATACAGGGAAAGCTAGATAATAAACTAAAGTCTTTTGTTTAAAAAGAATTTGTTGAAAGAAGTAAACTATAATATTAATAATGCTTGGGAAACACTTTCATATAACATACATACCTAAAAACAAATTCTGCTATAAGTGGATGACTCAAGAAGTTACACAGAGGGCACACAATGATACTGTATACAACATTCAAAAAGGACTTGCTAATTCAGCTTTCCAAAAATCCAAGTATATTCACTGCAGACATCCCTTTCAGTTGATAGGTTAAGATCTACCAGACAGAGCAACTGCTTATCAAATGGTTGCGGTGTGACTGCATTCTGTTATGTCCAAATGTAACTATGAAGAATGCCAAATGTCCTTCTTCCTTGCTTTCAGTATTGCAAGCAGTGAATGCTGCTTTTCATAATACTCACATGGCCAAATATCTTTTCTTTTTTCAAAAAAAATTGAGTTTACTGAGGTATAATTTGTATACAGTAAAATTCATCCTTTTAAGTGTGTAGTTTGATGAGTTTTGGTAATTATATACAATAGTATATCCACCAACCTAATCAGGATATAGTATATTTCCATCTTTCTGAAATATGTCCACCTTTTGAAATGTATTCTTCACAAAACCTATCCACAATTGGTTTGGCATAATCATTATTATTTTATACATCTAACATTTTTTAAATGCTTATAATTCGAAAGTAACATATATTTACCGCATTTGCAAAAGAATCAGTCTAATTTTTTCTACATCACAAATTATAAATATAGAAAGGAAATAATTAAAATGTGTTACCTGTATGCTAAAACAAATTCTAGATAAAGCAAAGTTTAAATACAAACAATAAAACTATAAAAGTACTTTTAAAATACCCCTAAAATTAGAGGTAAACATTTTCAATAATCTTGTATGAAGAAAAGGCTTTATGCATGGAAACCCAGAAGGCATAAAGAACAAACAACTCTATTAATCCTGACTTAATGAATAAATACTAGTACTCCTCTATGGCAAAAAACAATGACAACAACAAAATATTTATAACCAACAAAAGGCTCCTATACAGAATACATAAAGACCTTTTACAAAAAGTGAAACAAAGATACAACCCAATAGAAAAATACATAAAGGGCAGCGCCTGTGGCTCAAAGGAGTAGGGCGCCAGCCCCATATACTGGAGGTGGTGGCTTCAAACCCAGCCCCAGCCCAAAACTGCAAAAATAAATAAATAAATAAAAATAAATGTCTTCATAGTTTAAAAAAAAAAAGAAAAATATATAAAACACTTGAGCAGGTACTTCACAAAATAGTATTCCAAATAAGTAACAAAAATTAACATGCAAAAAGGTTTTCAACTCCATTAGCCATCAGGGAAATGCAAATTAAAGTCACAATTAAATACCACTATACACTCAACATAAAAGGTAGTTAATAAGATGGACAGTACCTGTGAGCCAAAAGAAAGTTTGAAGTTATTATTCAGGAAACAGCTAGAAAAATCCTAATATGGTTTTCTTTTAGCATCACTGAATAAGTGCTTCTGACCTGATGCTGTTCTACCTTTGCCTATTACTGATTACACTAATCAGATTTATGTTTTC
>CAUYRH010018345.1:0-21295 GCA_963574655.1 Perodicticus potto
GACATTTCACTCTTTGCAAGACGTCTCAAGAGAGGTGGAATAAATTCCATACTCAAAACCATCACGTGAAGAGAAATTAATGACATGCAGCTTGCAAAAACAATTCACACCTACCGAAAAAAGAACATTTTCCTTTCAAATAGTTTTCTGTTTCTCTTTCTTCGTCAGGTCTGCTACATTAAAGCTTTGCAGGCTTGAATGTAAGGTCACGTACGACCCGTCCAATGACATGCCCATTGCTCAGCTTCTTTGCGTGTAATGTCCAGCTACTTTTAAATCTGCAAATTTTATTTGTTTTTGGCCCTTATGACACTAATCCAAACTGACTTTACGTATTACCTCTGATTTTTTTTACACTTTTTTCTCTCTGAATATAGTCAGTTCTTCTACCTTACCATCCTCTTCAAACCAAATTTTAAATCTTTTGGTTAAAAAAAAATCTTCTTTACATAAGATGCGGACTAAACTCTTTAACATGGGCCACCAGTGTTCTGGGATATTACTCAGCCTCCACCCACGTGGGGAGGAATTGTAATCTTCTGCCAACAGCCATGCAAGGGAGCTTGGATGCACATTTCCCAGCGACAGATAAGCCTTCAGAGGCTGCAGCTCGAGACAACAGTTTGACTATAATCTTCTAGAAGATTCTAAGCCAGAACCACCCAGATAAGCAGCTCTTGCATTCCTGACCCACAAACACTGAGTGAGACAGTAGTTTTTTTGTTGTTGTTGTTTGTTTGTTTTAGTTTCCTAAATTTGGGGGTAAGTTATTGAGTAGCAATAAATAGAGAATAGGACATGTTACTTAATCTTTATGACAGATTTCTTTTCTCATCATAAACAGAAGTTTTGGATCATACACAGAAAAGTAAAAACCTTATTTTCCTTAACAAGGCCATGGTTTCTTGTGAGAACGGGCCTGCTAGCCCTCCCTCATGTGTGTCCTTTTCTGGTTTAGTAGGATAGCTTGATTTTTCTTTTTCTTTTTCTTTTTTTGTTGAGACAGAGTCTCACTTTGTCACCCTTGGTAGAGTGCTGTGGCATCATAGCTGACAGCATCCTCAAATTCTTGGGCATAAGTGATTTTCTTGCCTCAGTCTCCCAAGTAGCTGGGACCATAGGTGCCTGCCACAACGCCTGGCTATTTTTAGAGATGAGATCTCGCTCTTGCTCAGATGGTCTAGAACCTGTGAGCTCAAGCAATCCACCCATCTCAGCCTCCCAGAGTGCTAAGATTATAGGCATGATCCACCACACCCGGCCCAGGATATCTTGATTGAATCTCTAATTTAGGGCATAGAGATCTCCTGTACAATCTCTAACTGCAGGACATAGGAATCTTCTGTTCACAACTGAACAACAAACACAGAGTTCCTAAGAGTTACTCTTGTCCTCTGTATACCAACTAATTCTACAAAGCTCTTTGGATACAGAAATGGCCAATGTCTAAATGGTAGCCTGAATCATGAGTCTAAAAAATCCATAGTTTTTGTCAATAAAAAACCCCCAAAGCTCTAACATTTGTATTCATCATTGATATAGGCAATTATCTTCCATTTAGTTAAATATTTGTGAGCCATGTATATTTCAGTTATATCAGATATCACTTGAGAAGGCTACATGCTTACAACTTGGGCAAATGGAACTTGATAGGATTTGCTGCACTATGATAAGCTCAACCATCCTTCACTGCTATCTTAAGTTTTGAAAATAGCACTAGCAAATAAAACATAACTAAAATGTGTTACTGCTTAGAACATGAGATCTGTGTCTAAATAACTAGCTTTTTTTAAATACATGCTGAGGTCTACTGGTATTTCCAAGTCTCTTATCATTATTCCACAGTCATAGAGTGAGGAGTCCTCTCCTCTTCTATAATATAAAACTCTCAAACCTTTGCTGGGCACATGTTAAATAGAGTAATAAATATATTTTCAACACTACCTCAAAGCAAAATTTGGCCATGTACATAGATTCTAGCTAATATAATGTAAGTGGTGTGTATTACATGCAGAATATTTCCTCAAAGCCAAGGAGTATGCCCTTCTCCTCCTTTTTCCTGCCTCCTTTTGGCTGGGAATACTTGATGATTGAATCTGGGGACCCATATTGTTCCTCAGGTGGAAACCACCTGTGGCACAGAGAGGAGCAGCCTTGATATCTGACGAGCATTTCTGTGGTTTGATTGTGACCCCTCCAAAATTCATGTTCAAGCTTAATCCCCAATTGAACAAATTAGGAGACGGAGCCCATGGGGTCTCTGCTTTTTAAATGAGACTTAATGAGCGGGGGTTTTTCCTTCTGTCTCTTCCAGCATGGAAGGACACGGTCGGTCTGTCCTCTCTGGAGGATGTAGCAACAAGGCACCATCAAGGGCCACCATGGAAGCAGAGGGAAGTCCAAATGCCAAGCCAGCTGGTGTCTTGATCTTCAACTTTCTAGCCTTTAGGGCTCTAAGAAATAAGTTTCTATTGCTCATATATTACCCAGCACAAAGAGACTAGGACGGATAACCATGGAGCCACGATTCTATCTTTGGGCAACCTGCCTGTACTTTTAACCGAGAGAGAATTCAGCTTCTACCCTGCTTATGTCACTATTACTTGGGGAATTTTTATTACTTATAAGTAAACTAAGCTCTAAATGATACACTGCTTCAGAACTAACCATTTTTGACCAAGAATGCCTGAGATTTCAGCCTTTCAGAATATTCATATAAGTGCCCAAGTAATTCCTCCTTGATAGCTATTCAGAACAATAGCACTTTACTAACTAGATATCTTAATTTGAAAACAGAGTAGTTATAACATCAAACCCACTTAAAGAGACTCTATAAAAATATATAAAAAATGTCACCATGGTTAATAATAAAGATAAATGCAGAAAGTTAGCCTCTTTGTGCCAAACTCCCTAAAGAATCAGATACATTTTCTGAAATTAAAAAGATCATGAATATTCAATTGTTGATTCTAAATATCAATTTTATTCCAAATTAAAGTTGAAGTGATAATAAAACCTAAATATATCATATGTTTATTAAAATAGAGTAACTGGAAAATGGTTTTTCTTGGTCGAGTACTGGTTCCTGAGTTAGGATTTATGTTCATTTCTAATATGAACACACGCATGTGTAATACATGGCTCTTAAATACATCTTCTTTTGTAAAAGTTTCACAAATGCAGTTCAGACTTTCCTATAATTTTAATTGGCTGGTAGGAGCATCAGTATCTAGCTGAGAGATTACTAGAGTATTATTTTACCTCAAGCAAACAGCAAGTGAAATCCAAAATAAAAAAAAAAAAGATAAATACTGAAAATTTCCACTTGAAATAATTTTATAAAATGTAACTAAACTAAAGGAATAAAAAGTAATCTAAAATACTATGATCTATGCTGGGATTACCCCTTTGCCATTAAACAAACTGCAGTTTTTGTTTAATTAATTTTACCCTACTACTTATTTTATTTATTTATTTATTGACCGTTTATTTAATTTTTTTTTTTTTTTAAGAGACAGAGTCTCATTCTGTTGCCCTCGGTAGAGGGCTGTGGCGTCACAGCTCACAGCAACCTCCAGCTTTTGGGCTTAGGTGATCCTCTTGCCTCAACCTCCTGAGTAGATGGGACCACAGACGCCCGCCACAACACCCCGCTATTTTTTGTTTGCAGTTTGGCCGGGGCTGGGTTTGAACCCTCCATCCTTGGTATATAGGGCTGACGCACCGCTCACTGAGCCACAGGTGCCACCCTATTTAATTTTATTTTAATGGGTCCGAGGGAACAAGTTGAATTTCATTATGTGTACATACGGTATACAGGGTTTGAGTCTGGGTTTTTGGTGTACCTATCACCCAGGTAGTGACCCTTGCACCCCATGAGCAATTAGAATCTCTCAGATCCTTCCACCTTCCCACCTCTAGAGTCTTCAGTAGCCCTTATAGGACTATGGATAGTTGTGTGGCTATACTTTAGCTCCCAATTACGAGTGAGGATGTACAGCATTTATTTTTCTGTCCGTGGGCTACTTAACTTGGCATAAGGCCCTCCGGTTCCATTCAAGTTGCTGCAAAATACATTATTTCATTCTTCCTAGCCCTTCGTAGTACTCCATGGCATATTTGGTGGGCGTACACATTTTAAGAGCTCTTGTTGGAAGTAAAATTGATCGCTTCTCCAAATGTATAAATTGCAGGTAAAATGGATGTACCTATCATGTCTAGGTACACTTGACCACTAACATTACCTTCAATTCAACTTCAAAAAGTCATACATAGATAATATCTCTCACAGTGGATACATTTTTTTTTGTTTTTGGTGCCATCTCCTATACCTCGTTTCTTATTCCAATCATGAATTTGATTTGCTCTTAGGTTGATTATATTTTTGTGATTGCCAATTGTGCTGTAATTATAAACATATGAGTATAAAGTAACTTTTTTTATGTAATGATTTTTTTCCCTTTCAGAATATAGCCAGTAGTGGGATTGCAGGATCAAACAGTAGCTCTATTTTGGGTTCTTTGAGCAATCGCTATACTAATCTCCATAGAGGTTATACTAATTTACATTTCCACCACCAGCGTGTAAGTGTTCTGTTTTCACTATATTAGTGTCAACATCTACTATTTTTTTGACATTTTAATAATGCTCATTCTATTTGGGGTAACATGGTCTCACTGTGGTTTTAATTTGATTCCCTGGGGATTAGTGATGTTTAGTATTTTTTCATTTGCTTTATTGGTCACAGGTATCTCTTTTCCCACAGGTATGTCTTTTCTTGAAAAACATCTGTTTGTATCTTGTGTCCACTGTTAATGGAGTTATTTGCTTTTATTCTTGCTGAGTCGTTTGAGGTTCTGGTAGATTCTGGATATTAGTCCTTTGTCAGTGTTATATTCTCCCATTCTGTAGGTCATTTCTTAATTCTTTTGATTATTCCTTTTACTGTGCAGAATTTTTTAGTTTAATTAAATCCCATTTGTCTATTTTTGTTTTCATTGCATTTGCTTTTGGGATCAGAGCCAATGTCCAGAAGAGTGATCCTTAGTTTTTATTCTAAGTCTTTTACTGTTTTCAGTCTTACACTTACGTCTTTAATCCATCCTGGTTAATTTTTGTATATGAGACAAGAAATCCAGTTTCACTGTTCTGGATGTGGCTATCCAATTTTCCCAGAACCATTTATTGAAAAGAGTGTCCTTCCTCTAGAGTGAACTTTTCTAGACTTTGTCAAATATCAGTTGGCCGTAAATATGTGGCTTTATTTCTTTAAATAAATATTCTTTAAATATGTGGCTTTATTTGTTCAATTCCTGATTCCATTGCATTGATCTGTGCATCTCTCTTTATACTCTCCTCAGCCTGTTTTGGCTATGCTAGCCTTGTAGCACAATTTGAAGTCAGGCAATGCGAATCTTACAGCTTTGTTCTTCTTACTCAGGCTTGTATTGACTATTTGGGCTCTTTATTTTGTTTGATATGAATTTTAGAACTTTTTTTTCTAATTTGGTGAAATCTGATAGGAATTATATTGAATCCATTGATTGCTTTGGGCAATGATACTCTAACAGAATTGTTTCTTCCAAACCATAAGTATGGAATATTATTTCAATTGTTTATATTGCCTATGACTTATTCCATCAGATATATTTCACCTTTTTTTCAAAACATTTATTCCTAGGTTTGTTTTTTTTTTCAGGTATTGCAAAGCGGATTGAGTTCTTGATTTGGTTCTCAGCTTGGCTGATGGTGGCACATAGAAAAAAATGCCATTCATTATTATGTGTTGATTTCATATCCTGAGCCTTTGAATTTATTTATCAAAGCTGGGAGTCTTTCGTAGGAATCCTTATGGTTTTCTAGGTGAAAGTTCATATCATTGGCAGAGATAACGTAACATCCTTTTTTCCAATTTGGGCGCCCTTTACTTCTTTTTATTGTTTAATTGGTCTGCCCAGAACTTCCAGTACTATGCTGAATAAAAATGGGGACGTGGGCATTCTTGTCTTATTCTAGTTCTCAGTCATAATACTCTCAACTTCCCCCGTTAATTATGATACAGGCTGCAGGTTTGTATTATTTTGAGGCATTTTCCTACCGTTTGAAGGTGTTTGTCATAAAGGAATATTGGATTTTATCGAATGCTTTTTCCGCATCTGTTCAGATCATATGGTTTTGTTTTTAATTCTGTTAATGTGATGAAACGTATTTATTGATTTGTATGTGATAAACTGTGCTTGCATTCCTGGAATAAAACCTACTTAGCGTAATGTCCTTAAGATTCATCCAAGTTGTAGCATGTGACAGGACTTTCTTCTTTTTTCTTGTATTGCTGAATGATAATATACATTGCATCTGCAGGACATATATTTAGTGTATTAACACATCAATGGACATTCGATTGCTTCCTCTTTTGTAAACAGTGCTGCAGTCAAGGTTGGTATGCAAATCTCTCTTTGAGACCCTGCTTCAGTTTTTTGAATTGCAAATTTCGAGCTTATAGCTTTGGTGAATATTTTTGTTAGTTAAAAAAAAATGCACATGTATAAACTGGTGGCACATACTACCTCAAAACTGAATCATAAGGGTTACTGACATAACATTCAATAAACTACCTTTTTAAAATTTATTCACAGGAATTAAATAAGACTTGTTGATAAGGAAAATATATTCTGGACTTCAAGTTATTTTTAAAGAAGTAAATCCAGGTCATAAATGTAGCCCTATACATTGAAATATATGGTTAGCATAAGAAAATTTAATGTGTATTGATACCAAAATTCTTTTAAAAAGTACATGTCTATATTTCCACATTTTGAAGTAACTCAATTTTATGAAATGTCTTCGATAAAGAGTGAATTTTCATAGTATCTTTAAAATATAATTTATTACAAATAGGTATCAGTAAGAATGTACTTCTGTGATAAAATGGCAAATAGACATAAGGAGTATTCCGAAAATATTCTACAGTATTCTCCTTCTTTGTGTTATGCATTTATATTTATATTTATGGCAATAGATACACAGTAAACTTTTTGCTCCGAAGGCAAACATTCACAGCATAGTTTCGTTTGTATTTGACCTACATGTTCATCGGTCTACACAGAATTTCAGCATCAAATTAGAAATACATCACTGGAAATTGTCTATTCATAAATTAAACAAAAACAATTAAAGACTTTTATTTCCTCTGATAAATTTTAAATGTTGCTTTACTATACTACTATAAACTTGAGACACTAATCTATAAGCTTGCCCAAAATAGTGACAAGAATTAAACTTACTTAAAAAATTATCTTTACTACAAACTTTAAAGTATTACATAGTAGAAAATGTTTTGGAATGGTAAAATACATTAAAAAATCGGAGAAATAAAATGCAATTTACCCACAACACAAATCCTAAACAAGCATTGCTAAGATCTGACATATTTGCTTAGAGTTCCTTTTGACTTGTAATTCTGTTCCTGACCTGAACTCCATATGCCAACCAGTACAGAGACATACATAGTTACAAGTTTAGACCAAAAGCTTTGGTATGTTGTGTACATTGTTATTGCTCTATTTGCCTGTGCACATATATATGTGTTAATATATATCCAGACGGTGCCCAAAAATATACATTTTACAAAAACATTGTAATACAATTATCATACTCAATATAGGCTAATCCAAGGCTCTTTGAGTACCTCTTATAATTGCAGAAATCAAACATGACTTGAGAATTACATATTTAATATAGTTTTTTCCTTTCTTAAAAAATGTATTCTTTTTTCGTACCCTCTGTATATGCTTGGGTATATGTGTGTTTTATATACCATAAGATATTAATTCATGTTTTTGCATAAATGGCATGCTCTACACATGATTTTTCAACTTAATGTTTTACTCAATGTTGTATCTTTGTATTCTATCTGTATAGGTTTATACAGATTCATTATTTTTACTTTACAGTATTTCATCGTATGGATACATAACATGCTATTCATCCATCGTTATCTTAGCAAAACTTTAGCTTATTTAAAATATCTTTTATCAAAAGATACTTCAATGAATGGTTTCAAAACATCAAATTGTTCTGATTTTATTCCAGAACAGATTTCCCAATGGTTTGGAGCTGCTTACAACTTACCAGCATGAGTAAATTGAGAGATATATTTAGGAAATTAGACAAATGAGGAGGGATAATTTGTTCTCAGGTCTTTGAATAATGTAGTAAATCAAACCAGGGGCTAAAGGCCTTGGAAATCTGTTTCAAATTTGTCAGAGATTTCACAGTAAGTACAAATTAACTGCAAACCTCATATACTTGCAAGGAAACTCAGCAAAGAACGGCAGCTTTCTGGGGTACCAGGGTACGTCTGAACTCAGACGTAACACATCTCACTTCAAAGAGAAGGGTTTTATATTTAGAGGTGTTGTCTGTTAAACTTTACGTGAGATGTTCAGACATGCACATTGCTGGGTTTCATTTCCCTTATTTTTAAATGACTGAGGAGAGTAAGGATAGAAAGCATTTTAGAGACACTATCCGTGTCTGTTGCTCGGGGAGTGAGTCTAGTTGGTTGTCTCCAATGCTATCCCAATTATGGCTCAGTAAAATCAGGCGAGTCTTCAAAAGAGAAAAATATGGTCCATTTTCAAGTCAGAGAATTTAGAAAAGATTTAAAACCATATGTTACAATTTAGATACAAAAAATGAGTCATATTCTCTAGATGGCTAAAAATCAAGCACGCCATTCCATCGTGGTCTGTTTTGCCTTACGTATTTTATGATGGGATGAATACAGGATAAAGCCATTTCTTTAAATAAGTGACTACTGAAAACATATCAAAGAACTTCATTTTTCAAACTTTTCAGTATATACACATTAAATATTTGTCCTAGCAACTGTTTTTTAAAGTTCATTCCTTAAACTGGTCTTTAATTGTCACTATTAACACCACCTGTACTGATGGTATTATTATCCGGTTTCAAGGCTCCTTCAGCCCTCAACTACCACGAACCCGACAAAAACCCGCTTCTCAGTTTACCCACCTGCACCACAGCCAATCTGATTTGTACACACATGTATATATCTGCATGTATGTTTTTGTGAATACATTCCTTTATCTATGTATTTTATAAACGTATGTTTCTATGTATATTTCAGAATCCCTTGTAAATTTAAAGCATAATAAACAATATAAACAAAATTAAAGTATTTGATGTAGAATGGGTGAAAATACAGTTTTTATTACAAAAGTGTTAGATCAGAATTTTTTGAATTTCTAGAAACCAATAAGATGAAGACAAGTCATGTGGTAAATAGAAAAACCTATGAATATTTAATTTGCAGAAGGGTTAATGTGAATGAAAAAAATTAAATTAAATTAAATAAATACCACAGGAAGAGAGGTATAATTTTACCAATAATTGAATAAAACTAGTAGCTTTTACAAACTTTTACCCCAGAATCATAGCGTCTCGGATATAACCCTGGATTGATCTTCCCCAAACACTAGATTTGAAGTAAATGTGCAGTGTTAACTGTTTGACTGGTGCTTGGCTACAGGAATGGTTTATTGCAAAATTCCTCCAGACTAGTTACCTTTGCACTGACAATCATGAAAGTTGTTACCTCAGAAAGGCTGAGTGCCAAGCAAAATAGACAACAGATATTAAGAATAGTAGGAAAATGTTCCACTTTAACTTCATTTTATACAACTAAGGCATCCCTGATGGCTGGAAACACACCTGAAATGTCAGAACTCTCGCTACAGCTATTGTCTGAGTAGGAGCCGTGTTGCCATTTTGTGTCTTTAAAAACTAGTAAAACTGATGTTGGGATCATGTTGAGAGTATTTATATAACTTATAAACCTAAAGCAAAGTTACATTGATTTAATGGCCACGTAGCACAGAGCTAGCAACTGGAGAAGAGCGTATTGACATGACAATAGAGTACGTGTTTAAAGAAAGAATGAATCAGTTCATTTCAGGTATTGACAAGGATCTAGGATTAACAAAACTCTTAAATATTGATGGCATACCCACTTTAATAAGAAATACCTAAGGTAGTTAAAAGGAAACCTACACAATTTCACTTCTAGGCCTATATCTGAGAGTTTTATTTCTAAAGCTTACTGGTTTTTTGGACATCTAGAAAGACACTCACACACACGCAGAATCTGCTGCTTAGAGATTAATTTGGGTTCCAGCTCAGGCAATCATGAATTTATTAGACATCATAGATAATTCTTATATATATCAACTTCAGGTGGGAATGCAAACTAATACGACCTTTTTGGAAAGAAGTTTGGAGAATACTCAAGGAACTAAAAGGGGACCTACTGTTTGATCCTGCAATTCCTCTATTAGGTATATACCCAGATGATCAAAAATCATTTTACAACAAGGACATTTGCACTGGAATGTTTATTGCAGCCCAATTCATAATTGACAAATCATGGAAGCAGCCCAAATGTCCATCCACCCACAAATGGATTAACAACTTGTAGTATGTGTACACCATGGAATACTATACAGCCATAAAAAAGATGGAGACTTCACATCTTTTATGTTTACCTGGATGGAGCTGGAACATATTCTTCTTCGTAAAGTATCTCAAGAATAGGAGGGAAAGTATCCAATGTACTTAATACTACTATGAAATTAGTATATAATCAAATCACCTACACATTCATATGAAAGGTAAAACATAACTATAGTCCAGAAAGACGTAGGGAAAAAGAGAGGGGAAGGGAGGGGGGAGACCAGGGGAAGGGAGAATATTTGGGGGGACCTCACCTAATGTGCATAATGCAATGGTGCATTTCAAAACTATTAAGAATAGAGTATCAATGTCTTACCACAATAACTAAGCAAGGAGACGGTTATGTTAATCAGTTAGATATAAGCATTCCACATTGTATATCAAATCAACACATTGTACCCCATAAATGCTTAATGTACACAGTTATGATTTAATGAAGAATAAAAAAAACTAAAATCAACTTCAATATAAAGATTTTTCTGTATGCCCAAGGGGATATCAGTTCATTAAACAATGTTTTTAATGCTCCTCAAAACAGCACAAAGTCTATCTATAACTCAACATATAAATGTTATCATTATATTTAAGCTATAAAACTACTTGAAGCAGGCAAAGTTAATTAACTAATCCATTGGTATCCACATAAACTAATGTCAAATAATAACTTGGAAGATTAAAGAAAAATATTTTATAAAATTATTTTTTATCTTAATAAAAAATTTGAATACAAAATATGATATAATTTATGCCTATATATGGGAATTAAAATAATAAAATGATGAACCGCATACAATATAGAAAATTCTTGATAGCGGTTGACTAGAAGTTATAGGGAAGAGAAAGTTTGTTAAGGCAAACACAGGAGAACTTAACATTCTCTTTGTTGTTTTATACTTTGGAAAGAGATATAAATATGAAAAATATGTTGATATTCATTACTTGTAATATATTGATCCTAGTAATATGATTCTTGAACTTTCTATGATTTTTAAAAGTTACTTATAAAATCTCTCTTACAGAAAAATTTTAAATAATATACATGGTACTTCCCCTTCCAGGAGTGAAACTTAATAATTCCTTTCCTTGGCTTGGCGCCTGTGGCTCAATGGGCTAAGGCGCCAGCCACTTACACCTGAGCTGGCAGGTTCAAATCCAGCCCGGGCCACCAACCAACAATGACAGCTGCAACCAAAAAATGGCTGGGTGCTGTGGCAGGCGCCTGTAGTCCCAGTTACTTGGGAGGCAAAGGCAGGAGACTTGCTCGAGCCCAGGAATTGGAAGTTGCTGTGAGCTGTGATGCCACAGCACTCTAACCAGGGTGACAGCTAGAGGCTCTGTCTCAAAAAATAATAATAATTCCTTTCCTTACTTACGGATAGGAAAGTTCTTTTTCAAGGAATGGTGTAGGAGTAGGAAACATTGTTCCTTTTCAGCTGAGAAACCTGGAAAACACGTATCCAAGTGACAAAGACTAACATCACCAGTCACATTATGTGGCTGTCATCTGACTGCCGATATAAAGTCAGGAGAAAGGCACTTACGCTCTGCAATATTATTTCCCAGACCCATAACTCCATTCTGCTTATGAGAACACCACAAAAGTCCAGGTTAAAGAATATTCTGCACAATCCCTGCCCATTACTTCCAGATAGTCACAGCCATTAAAAATAAAGGCAGGTAGAGAAACTGTCACGCCGGATTGGATTTTGGAACAGAAAAGGACATTAATGAAAAACATTGCTAAATGTCAGATAAAGTCTGGAGTCTTTTTCTTTTATTTAAGAATACAAGGGGGTGTATGTGCTTTGTTCACATAATTTTTTTTTCCCCAGATTGAGTCAAGGTTATAGGCACGCCTCCCATCCAGACAGTATGCATTCTACAAATCTCGGGTTATTTAATAGCAATATACAAAAAAGGTTTGTATTTTTGACAAGTGTACCATGAAATTTAATACGTTAAAAAGAAGAAATTAGGTGAGAGGTATATGGGAATTCCTTGTATTATTACTGATTCTTTTCTGTAAATAAAAATATATTCCAAAGTGAAATGTTAATTCAAAAACATATATGTGAGTACAATTCTAAAGGTGAGAAAAAATAAATTGTCCCCCACCAACAATGATTCCTATTCACTTTTCTAAAAATATGTGAGGTTTTAAAAATGTGTGTACATTGTTTATAAAATAATGTAATCATAAAATTAATAGAATTAATTTTGAAAGTATGCTATTTATCCTCCAATCTCTCATCATTGACCACTAAGATTGCTAGACAACCAATAGCCAAGGAAGTATTTGATTATTGCTAGCAAAGGGCAGTGATCAAACTATTTTTCTTTTCAGATTGAGGTATTGCTATTTTAAACTTAACTTGATTTTTCTTCTGAAATTTCCAACACATTCCCCAAATTAACCAAATTATATGCAAACACCTTAAAAATGTTAACATCATAATTTACATAAAGAGTGTTATTACCCTTTGCCAATGAGGCCAACTTAAATTTAATATTTTTGTTTTTTTTTATTTTTACAGGTTGGGCTTGTATTTAAAACAATTTTAGAATTAGCATTACTTTGGCCACTTCATTTCCTTAGGTATTCAACTCTTTTTTCCATATGAAGACATATTTCTTTCAATTTTTTTCATAAAAGGTGATATTCATGATGTTTGAAGAACTTATGATAATCTATTAAAATCAGTTTTTTATCAAAAATATATGACAGGTATGTTAATATCATTTAAACTTTTTACGATTCAATTTGTATTTAGAAAATAAAAATAGTTTCATTTTTGATATCAGCATATCTGATTCTTGTGTGTAGGGCTATGCTCCAAAGGCCTTACTCTTTTACCAAAAAGCAATCACAAAATAATTATCATGGTTCTATCTTAAAAATATTTGAAATTTGGACATTTTGGGAAGGCAGTGAGAAGTCTTTGAAATTACTAGAAAGTATTATGTTAAGTCAGTGATAGCATTCCTCTTTTCCAAGTGCAAAGCCCATGGCATAGTCTGCAGTCCGCAAACAGAGCCTGTTTGTTATCCACGCCGCCATCTTCACAGTAGTTATCTGTCTCCTTACTATTTTCCTTCTGTTGACTTAGACATCGCTGTCTTCTCTGGCTTTCTACTTCCTTAATTACTATTCATAAACCAAGTCCTAGGCTTCAGCATAGTTCTCTTATTTCCATTCCGTCATCGTCAGTTCCTCTTCTACCACAGCCTATGTTTTAATCTCTTCATGCTTTTCTGAAGCTGTGTACCTGTCACGCAAATTTCCAAAAGGGGTTTAGATGATGCTATTATAGCTTTAAGAACCATTGATCAGGTTTAAAGTGACCACTCAGCGTAGCCAAGGGTTCCATAATGCTGTCTTCAGTCTGATTCAGTTGAGTCTTGTGAATGACACCACCAAGCAAAGCACTGAACTCAGTCCCACAATTGTAAAGGGAAAGGGGTGAGCCAGTTGATAACTACTTTCTTTTCCTACTCAAAGAATAAAACTATGCCTAAGGTTTCATTTCAAAATAACCCACTATGCGTGGTGAATAGCTAGTGCAACCTTATGCAATAGGAACAAAATGGGAGGCACCACTTTACTAGACTTCAAGCTATACTCCAAAGCTATAGTAACCAAAACAGCATGGTAATGGCACATGGTTATGACCCATGGATCGTAACAGACAATGCGGATCTGAGAACATCCACATATTGTCATATGATATTCAACAAAGCAAACAAAAGGATGTGGTATGGAAAAGAATCCCTAGTCGAGAAATGGTGCTGGGAAAATTGGATAGACACATGTAGAAAACTGAAACAGGATGCACACCTCTCACCACTCGCAAAAATTAATTCACAATGGATAACACATGAAATGATAAGAATTCTAGAAGAAAAGATTGACAAAATTCTTGTAGGTATCAGCCAAGGCAAACAGTTTATCTAGATGACCACAAAGGCAATCTCAGCAACAATTAAAATAAGCAAATGGGACCTGATTAAATTTAAAAGCTTCTACCCAGTCAATAAAACAATTAATAGAATGAACAGCCTACAGAATGGGAGGAAACATTCACATGTTATACATTCAATAAATGGCTAATTGGTGGAATGTACCAGAACAGAAGCAAATCAGCAAGAAAAAAATCAAACAACCCGATTAAAATGTGGGAAAAAGACATGAAAGAAGATTTTCTACAGAAGATAGACTAAGGGGCAATAGCCATATGACAAAATGCTCTACATATCTAATCTTCAGGGATGTGTAATTAAAAACCACAGTGAGATTTCACCTCAGTCCATTGAGAATGACTTTTATTAAAAACTCTGAGAACAAAAGACACTGGTGAGTATGGAGAGAAATGAACAAAGGAACTCTTTTATTATTATTATTATTATTATTATTATTATTATTATTATTATTATTTTCAGTTTTTGGCCAGGGCTGGGTTTGAACCAGCCACCTCTGGTATACAGGGCCAGCGCCCTACTCCTTTGAGCCACAGGTGCCAATCAGAAAGGAAGTCTTTCTTACACACTACTTCAAGCTCGTACAACCTGTATGGAAAGTAGCACAGAGATACCTCAAAGAACTAAAAGTGGACCTCCCATTTGATCCAGCAATCCCACTACTGGGTGTTTATCCAAAGGAAGAAAAGACATTCTATCACGAAGAATCTGGTGTTCAAATCTTTAGAGCAGTACAATTCACAATACTAAAGATGTGGAAACACCACAAGTGCCACCAATATAGAAGTGGATTAATAAAATGTAGTGTATATATACCATGGAGTACTACTCAGTCATAAAAAGATGTTCTTTTGTTACAACCTGATGGATCTGGAAAACATTCTTCTGAATGAAGTATCAGAAGAATGGAAAAACAAATAACACCTGTATTCACTATTAAATTACAACTAATGGATAACCATGAATGTGCACATACGGCAATAAAAACTCATTGGAAAACACACAGGTGGGGAGGAGAAAGAGTTGGGCAAATTCACATCTAACGGGTACAATGCACACTTTCTGAGTGAAGGGCACACTTTTATCTTTGACTTAAAGTGTACAAAATCAAACTACATAACTAAAATGTGTGCATCCCCATAATGTTCTTAAATTATAAGAAGGAAAACATTATTAATAGAGTGTGAAGGATGCCTGTAATCCCAGCACTGCGCGAGGCTGAGGAGGCAGAATTGCTTGAGCTCAGGGGTTCAAGACACACCTGAGCGAGAGTGAGACCCTGACTTATGAAAAAAGTGGAAAAACCCAGCTGGGCACCACGGTGAGCCCTTGTAATCCCAGCAACTTCCGAAGGCAGAGGCAGCCAGATGCCTACAGCCCGAGTCTGAGGTTGCAGTGAGCTAGGACACCACTGCACTTTGCTCAGGGGCATAGGGTGGGACTCTGTCTCAACAACAACAACCACCACCACCTCAAAAGCAAAGAAATAAAAAATAAGCAACAAAATAAAACAAAAACCAAACAAAAACAAACAAACCAAAAATTGTGTGAGGGGATTAACTCGAACTCTTTATACATCTGATCGTCTCTGACAAATACAAAGGCATGAAATTTTAACTCAGTTCACTAGATGTTAAGCAACTGGATGACATTATAGTTTATGTTTTTCGTCATGTTGTGCAAAGGAATGGCCTTCACGGATGATCACTGATGTTTCTTAAGCAGGTAGTTTGGTTCGTTGTCTATATAAAAACTAATTTCTGAAAATATACATTGATTTTTTAAGAGAAGCATAGATAGTTTGAATATTGCAATATATAGTCATGCTTAAATAGGCAAGTTCTGCCTTGGTTTTTATTTATTTGGAGAAAACTAAAGATTTAAATGAATTAAATAAAATGTAATGATACCACCAATTGTTTAACCAGGCATTTAAATAATTCAAAGAAGATAGCATGGCAGTGATCTGAAGGGAATGGATGGTAACTGGACACGTTTTTACTCACAAAGCAGTGAAATCCCCCTGCAGTACTCAAATCCCAGTGTCATTTTGTCTGTGAAGTGTTATTTAAACACCTGACTGGCCTACTATTAGATGAGATTGGCCTAATCACTTTGGTTTTTTAACTTTTTATTTTGATGGGAGACATAATACATTTGCATTGTGTTTCATTTCCCTTTTATTCAACTATTCAACTGACACTGATTCAGCACATATTCAGAGGAAAATATGGACCTTTGCAAATCAGGTCCTTTAATTACTCAATTTGAAGAGGTATACAACTAAGTTATTACTTCATAATTGCTCTTTACTCTGTACTAAATGGAAAATTCATAATTGCGAGGACATGAACAATACCAGAAACAGATAGTGGTACCCTAGAATAATAATATAAAAGCCATCAGTGGGGCCGTACACAGAACTGTGAGGATAAAGGGCCACCATAGACATAATGTGCCAGCAACCGAGGGGTAATTAGCTCAATCTTCTGCACCTGAGGTTATGTAAAACACAGAAGGGAAAAATTGCGTAGCGGTATCAGATATAATTAGAAACTTTTCCCTGTGGCATTACCAGTGGGGTTTATTCTTATAATATTGTGTTATCTTGGCATCTGTTTTGAATACAAGGCTAACTTTCTCACACCAGAAGCAGGGCTATCAGTCATCCTGGACAATTTCCACTTCTACATCACAGTGACTTAAGCCAGGGGCCAGAGATGGGAACCTGGAGGTATTTGTCCTCCCTAGCCCACTGTGCTACTGATTTCTTACCACTCTTCGTTTGTTGGTTTCTTTTTGAGACAGAGTCTCACTCTGGCACCCTGGATAGAATGCTATGGCGTCATAACGTACAGCAACCCCAAACTCTCAGGCTCAAGTGATCCTCTTGTCTCAGCCTCTCAAATAGCTGAGACTATGGACACCTGCCCCAAAGCTGGCTATTTTTTCTATTTTTAGTAGTCAGTGGATCTTGCTCTTGATCAGGCAGGTCTCCAACTCCTGAGCTTGAAAAATCTACTCGCGTGGGTCTCCCAGTGTGCTAGGGTTACAGACATGAGCCACCGAGCTGGGCTCACTGTTATTTTTTTAAAGGGCCTATTCAGGCCTTTATTTGCCGATGAACCTAAAGTGATTCACACTCTATTCCCTTATATGTACTGTTAGTTTTCAAGTGTTTTTCTTTCTTTATGTGACTTTTCACTCCTGCCTCACATGACCCAGGGTTGGAAGACCGCCTTCCTGCCCTCCCTACCCAGTACACCCTTCTTGTTCAGCCTCTGTAAGAAAGCATCTTTGAACTTCTTTCTTCTTATGGTGGAATTTTAAATTTGCTCCTTCCATATGAACAACAAGGGGCTACCCCAAGACAGTCTCCCTGGACATAGGTGGCAATACAAAGTCACGCTGAAGAAAAGCCCCACGGAAGGAACATTGTAAATGTCCGTGTCCAGCCCTCCTTTTCTTCTCATTAAGGCAGGGTGGCTAGCCCTGCCAGTACAGGAATATCAATTTAACTGGGTACTCTCAAGACACCCAGTTTCAAAATTATGTGTGCAAAGGCAAATTACGGCCTGCTAGAGAGGGCGTAGCCTGAAGACTCTTGGTAGCATTTTCAGCTTTAGTTGAGTTTATCACCTATTATACTATCAATTTCAGATTCGGGAAAGTTCCAGGGTAAAGAGAGACTGATGGAAAATAAAATTTACAAAGCTGCAAACGAACAGGACATTTGCCTTTGCTGTGTTGAAGTGCATTCCTTCTACAACCAGTTTATTGAAAGCTTTTTATTATGAAAGAAAGTTGAACTTTTTCAAAGACTTTCTGCATCTATTTAGATAATAATATAATTTTTTTCTTCATTCTGTTGAGACACTTTTAAAAATTTTTTTAAAGAAGGAAATGTTACACTTCTGCCATTAATTTGCCTACTCTGCGTATACAAATGCAAATTTTTTAAGGGAAAAACTAAAAAGCATTGAGAAGCATTGGTAAATTAAGACAATGTTCTATAATAGCTGAGATGATAACTATTTTGAACCCTTAAGGCTTATTATTGTGATAACATGTAATAAAAGATTCAACCCTTAATTTGGATGAGTCATTGATACTAGGTAGTTATTTAACTGTACATAGACTTTCCAGACAGCCAGTGTTTCCGTGTACAGGCTTCCATTCTTCTTCTTCTTTGTTTTTTTTTTTTTGAGACAGAGTGTCACTTTGTCACCCCTGGTAGAGTGCCATGGCGTCATAACTCACAGCAACCTCAAACTCTTGGGCTCAAGTGATTCCCTGCCTCAGCCTCCCTAGTAGCGGGGAGTACACGTGTCTGTCACAATGCCTGGCTATTTTTTCTATTTGTTTGTTTAGTAGGTCCAGCTGGCTTCGAACCCACCAGCCCTGGAGCATGTGGCCGGCGCCCTAACCACTGTGCTATGTGCACCCAGCCTCGCCTTCTATTCTTGTTCTACTCTTCAGTCTGCTTGTTGGGATGGTGCTTGGAAATGCTCAGGAGCCTATTACTGCTTCTTTATGGGATTAGAGTGGCAGCAGAATTGAGAGTAATGATATTTTTTCCTAGATGTTACTCTGCTTCACTTTAAAATGAATATGGAGTCATACGAGTTGTTGATAAAAGTGGGAAAATAATAACAGATTATCATCCATCTGTAGAAGGGACAGGAGAAGACGCCTGAAGCTGGGGCCTGATGAGCAGGTCACGTTAGCTGTTGGTGAGGGTCATTGTCATATAAGACACAGGTGTATCACAGCAAGTTTCCTGACCGTAAAAATGATACAGTTAATGGGAAGGAATCGGCAATGAAGGAAAAATAAATCTAGGCAAAAATAACATGTCTAAGCCATAGTATAAAAGTCCAGTGAATAATTATATGATAAATGTTAAAATTATTGTTATACTGTGTTAACTTTAACTTTGGGTTATGGGGAAAGCACTGTTAAGGAAAAGTCATTCCTCTATCATATGAGCCAAGACATTTTCCTGACATTTTCAGGGCAGTAAGATCACCTCTTTTTCTGAAAGCAGTATTTTCTAAAGGGTACATTATTTTTTTTTCCCTTTCTCTCAGAGGCTTTAATTGAATACAATTATTTTAAGAATATTCTCTTCACTTTCTTTCTTACCTCAAACCACCACCACCTGTCCACTGAATTGTAGGAGTGAACTTTTGCAAAGAGATTTGTCAGATGTTTATAAATTCACAGTCATTCTCATTAATAGTGCACTCAGCCATGAGAGCTTGAACGGGCTATTAGAGTTGCAATGAAGAGAAAGAAACCGAGGGGAAAATAATCCAACTAAACCTTTAATTAATGTATGGCAGAGGTGTTAAATCAACGCCAAAAAGTGAAACCCAGAGATCATAATATTTGCAAAATATTATTCTTATAATTATTATAGATCTCTAAAACATTTATTTTATTTTTAGATCTCTAAGACACTAATCAAAGTAATTTAGCCAATGATTTCATAAAGAACCCTCTTTCATCTATATCCGAGTCCTCTGGTTGTACGAAGAGTGACAATTAAGTTCAAGAACTCATCCTAGAAGTGCTACGGATCTCCTAGCTGAATATCACTAGCGTGACATTCAAAGTACTCCCTTTGGGAAGCTGTCCGCCAATACCTAGTTCACCCTTCAAACCACTTTTTCTAGGAAGTGCCGGTGAACTTAGTTTTCAGACCTTGTATGATAGCAGCTCTATAAGTCATTCCCAAAAAAGAGTTCCAAAAATTCTAAATCTGAAAAATATAATAAATTCCAACTTAACTTGTATCAACCTAAATTAATCATTTCTCCTCTAGACTCAGACTACATACAATTGGTCTCATCTCAATTATTGACACATTTATTTTTCACTTGTTCAGGCCAGAACTTTAGCATTAACCTTGATGTTTCTCTTTATTTCACACCTTGCATCCTACCCGAAATTCTTGAGGGATTCCACATTCAAAATGTATAGGTTAGTCCAAACACTTCTCATAGCCCTGGTCCCTGACATGTTGCATCCTCAAAATAACAGCCATGGTGATCGTTTTTTTTCAGTTTTTGGCTGGGGCTAGGTTTGAACCCACCACCTCTGGCATATGGGGCTGGTGCCCTACTCCTTTGAGCCACAGGTGCCACCTGAGCCAGACTGATCTTTACAAGAGTCTAAATCACATTAGGACAAGTCTCTGTACACAACTCTCCCTGAATCCACAATACAGCTGGAATAAAAGTACTGCAAGCCGCTGATCCTTCTTTCCTTTATTTCTGATTGCATTTCCTGCTACCCCATTGATGATTCATTTTTTTTTTTTTTTTTTTTTTTTGTAGAGACAGGGCCTCACTTTATCACCCTCGGTAGAGTGCCCTGGTGTCACACAGCTCACAGCAACCTCTGACTCCTGGGCTTAGGCAATTCTCTTGCCTAAGCCTCTGGAGTAGCTACATCATAATAAAGACATCTGTACCAGAATGTTTATTGCAGCCCAATACATAATTGCTAAGTTGTGGACGAAATCCAAGTGCCCATCAACCCACAAATGGATTAATAAATTATGGTACATGTATACCATGGAATACTATGCAGCCTTAAAGAAAGATGGAGACTTTGCCTCTTTCATGTTTACATGGATGGAACTGGAGCATATTCTTCTATGCAAAGTATCTCAAGAATGGAAGAAAAAGTATCCAATGTACTCAGCCCTACTGTGAAGCTAATTTATAGCTTTCATATGAAGGCTAAAACCCAATTATAGCACAAGAATATGGGGAAAGGG
>CAUYRH010018346.1:0-64844 GCA_963574655.1 Perodicticus potto
TTATCATGTACAACAAAATATTTTGAGGCCTCTCTCGCCTTTTCTCCTTGATGAGAGGAACCACTTCCTGCTCTGTTTGGAAGTGCCCTAAAGTTTCTCTGTGTTCTTCCTAAATAAAATCTTTCTTTGTTACCCTGAAAAAAAATATATTTTGGGCTCGGCGCCTGTGGCTCAAGCGGCTAAAGCACCAGCCACATACACCTGAGCTGGCGGGTTCAAATCCAGCCCGGGCCCGCCAAACAACAATGACGGCTGCAACCAAAAAACGGCCGGGCGTTGTGACGGGTGCCTGTAGTCCCAGCTACTTGGGAGGTGGAGACAGGAGACTCGCTTGAGCCCAGGAGTTTGAGGTTGCTGTGAGCTGTGATGCCATGGTACTCTACCTAGGGCGACAGCTTGAGGCTGTCTCAAAAAGAAAAAGAAAAAAAAAGAGGCTCGGCGCCTGTGGCTCAACGGGCTAAGGCGCCAGCCACGTACACCTGAGCTGGCGGGTTCGAATCCAACCCAGGCCCGCCAAACAACAATGACGGCTGCAACCAAAAAATGGCCTGGCATTGTGGCGGGCGCCTGTAGTCCCAGCTACTTGGGAGGCAGAGGCAGGAGACTCGCTTGAACCCAGGAATTGGAGGTTGCTGTGAACTGTGATGCCACAACACTCTATCCAGGGTGACAGCTTGAGGCTCTGTCTCAAAAAAAAAAAAAGAAAGAAAAAAATCTAGCTAACTAACAAATGCATTACCTCACCTACTTACCACGTTTGCAGTGAAAACGCAACATTTTTCAAGAATAAGGTATATTGTCATTAACTATAGTCACCAGGCTGTACAGTAAGTAGATCTCTCGAACTTATTCCTCCTATCTAACTATAATTCTGTATACTTTGACCAACATTTCCCCATGTCCCTTTTTTCCATAACCATTCCAGCCTGTGTAACCACCATTCTATTTTCTACTTCTATGAGATCAACTGTTTTCGATTCCACATAATGAGTGAGATCATGTGGTATTTTTTTTCTGTCCTTGGCTTATTTTGCTTAACATGATATCTACCAGGTTCATCCATCTTGTCTCAAACGACAAGATTCCTTCCTTTTAATGGCCAAATAGTATTCCATTATGTATACATATATACACACCATGTTTTCTTTATACATTCATCCACTGGTGGACATTTAGGTTGGTACCATACCTTGGTTATTGTAAATAGTGCTGCAGTTAACATGGGAGTGCAAATATCTTGTTGACATACTGATTTTAAAACCATGATTTTGGCTTGGTGCCCATCATAGCGTAGTGGTTACGGTGCTGGCCACATAGACCGGGGCTGGTGGGTTCGAACCAGGCCCAAGCCTGCTAAGCAACAATGACAGCTACAACAAGAAAATAGCCAGATGTTGTGGCGGGTTCCTGTAGTCCCAGCTACTTGGGAGGCTGAGGCAAGAGAATCACTTGAGCCCAAGAGTTTGAGGTTACTGTGAGCTGTGATGCCACGGCGCTCTACCGAGGGTGACATAGTGAGACTCTGTCTCAAAACAATCTAACAAAAAAATAACCATGGTTTATTGGTGGTGTGTTTTTGACTTCCTTTGCTGAGCAGGCATTAGGCACTTTTAGCCAAATGTTTTCTCTCCTCCCCTTGCTTCTTGCCTCTAGAGTAATAGATATTCTTTGTAAATTTAAGATTCTAAAGCTGGTATTTTAGGTAGGCAGTTGAGAAAGTTTGACAGTATATATCTTATAACTTTGATGATATTGGTAACAACACAAACCTGGAGCTGTTTGGGGATCAGGGTTAGCCATAGAATTGTCATGACTTCAAACAGACTTTGAGAGTTTTGAAGCCTCCTGAAGAACTTTATAGTTCCTTGGGCTTAATAAATTCTTTATATAGTTCTGCTGTGGCTTTTAAGTTTATATCTCTAAAGACTTCTTTGTGGTTTTTCTACCTTTCATTTTTCCCTTCATTGTATTCATGCTTTTCCTTCATAAACATAGGAAATAAATTTATAACAACAGTTTTAAGTTCCTTGTTTGCTAATTCTATTATCTCTTTTATTTCTTGACAGATTTATAACCACTGATTTTTTTCTCTCTTTTTATTGTGAGACATATTTTCCTACTTCTTTGTATCCTTGATCATTTTTTTCTATTAGATGACACACATTCCAAATTTTGTCATTTTAGTGCTGGATTTTTCTATATTCCTTTAATGTTGGACTTAGTTCTGAGAATTACATTACCTGGTATCATTTGAATTCTTTTGAGACTTACTTTTAAGCCTTTTTAGGGCAGATCTAGCATGGCTTTAACTCTAAGGCTAAAGAAGAAAGATTTCTCTGTTTATATCTTATTCTTATAAGTCTTTTCCTTCTCATTTTGTGGATTTTAAGTTTCCTGTCTCCAATCTCAGTTTTTCTGAAGTAGAGGATTAGTAGATGATAGCTTGCAATGCAAATCCAACTCATACCCTGGTTTAATTTTTTTTTTTTTTTTTTGCTTGTTTGTTTTTTGTTGTTGGAGGCAAGGTCTTGCACTGTTGCTCAGATTAGAGTGCAGTGGCATCATTGTATCTCACAGCAATGTCAAACTCCAGGCTCCAGGGTTTATGTGATCCTCCTGCCTTAGCCTCCCAAGTAGCTGGGTCTACAGGCACATACCACTAAGTTTTCTGTTTTTTTGTGGAGACAGTGTCTTGCCATTTTGCTCAGTCTACTCTCAAACTTCTGGCATCAAGCAATCCTCCCACCTCAACCTCCCAAAATGTGAGGGTGTTTGTTTTTAAGACAGGGTCTTACTGTCATCAAGGGTAGAATACTGTGGCCCAATTACAGCTCTCTGCAACCTTGAACTCCTAGGCCCAAGTGATCTTACTGCCTCAGCCTCCCAACTAGCTAAGACTACAGGCACATGCCACTACAACTGGTTAAGTTTTTAAAAATTTTTTGTGGAGTTGGGATCTTACTGTGTTGCTCAGACTGCTCTCAAACTACTGGCCTCAAGCATTCCTCCTGCCTTAGTCTCCCAAAGTGCTAGTTTACAGGCATGTCCCACTGCACCTGGCCCCATGCTTTGTTTTTGTAAGAAAATTCTGATGGAGACCAGCACATTTCTTTCTATATATAATATACTGTCTGTGGCTGTTTTTGCATCATAATAGCAGAGTTGAGTAGTTGCAATAGAGGTGATATGAAAATATTTGCTAGCTGATTTTTTATAGAAAAAGTTTACTAACCCCTGTTCTTAAAGAATTACAAACTTGTTTGGGAAAAGTTTCGTTAATCAGGTATTTTGTTTCAATGTCTTTGTACATCCTATATACCTATGTTATACCATGAGGTTTATCAATGTTCTTGAAAGATTGATATGGAAATTTTCTTGAAAGAGTTTGTCTTTGTTTTTTTTAAATATCAAGAAATATATGGATCATAAGTGTTTTTATGAGAAATTTATTTCATTTCTCATTTTTATGTGATTACACTTATTTTTGGAAAAGTTTTCCTAGTTTCATTCTACTTGTATTTTTAGATGACCTCTTGGTACTTCATCTCTCTGACCTGATTCGCATGGCATTCATGGCTGCAACTGATCATAGCAACCAGCTGCGAATGGCTGGGCTCCAGGCACTTGAAGACATTATCAAGAAGTTTGCATCTGTGCCTGAGCCAGAATTTCCAGGTCATGTGATTCTGGAGCAGTATCAAGCTAATGTGAGATTTTCTACTTATTTAAGAACTTAAAATTGATCTTTGAGGGACCTTTAAAGGAGGAAAGACTTTCTGGAGGAATATATTTTGAACTGCCATCTGTTTATTCATTTAGAATGCTTTTCCTGACTTTCCTTGCCTGTTACATAGTTTCAGTCACCCTACAATTGAAGAAAAAATAGTTTCAAACTGTTGTCACTGTTTTAAATTGTGATACCATATTAGTGATAAAATTAGAATAGAAATTCCAGCCTACCTTCCCAGTCTCATGTTTAGATATTTAGCCATGCCATTTGAAAGATAAGGACATTCAAAAGAGTGTTGTGGATTTGCTGCCATTATTTCTGTGTGCCAAGGCTTGATAAGCATTTTTAGAAATAAGCAGCAATTGTACCTTGTATTCTGAATGATAAATTAACTCTAAATAATAGCAGTTAAAAGTATTCCTGAAAGAATTAGGTATTTTTAAAAGATTTTTGTTTTCAGCCAGGCATGGTGGCTCATGCTTGTAATCCTAGCTCTCTGGGAGGACAGGAAGATGGATCGCCTGAGTGTGGGAGTTACAGACCAGCCTGAGAAAGAGTGAGGCTCTGTCTCGGAAAAAATAGCTGGTGTTGTGACGGGCACCTGTAGTCCCAGCTACTTGGGAGGACTGAGGGAAGAGAATCACTTGACCCCAGGAGTTTGAGGTGGCTGTGAGATGTGATGCCATGGAACTTTACTGAGGTTAACAAAGTGAAAGTCTCTTTAAAAAAAAAGAAAAAGATTTTTATTTTGTTCCAGAGATCTATTTGTTTTTCCTGAGATTTACACCTTTATTTATTTATTTATTTATTTTGAGACAGAGCCTCAAGCTGTTGCCCTGGGTAGAGTGCTGTGGCATCACAGCTCACAGGAACCTCTAATTCCTGGGCTCAAGCAAGTCTCCTGCCTCCGCCTCCCAAGTAGCTGGGACTACAGGCGCCCGCCACAACGCCCGGCCATTTTTGATTGCAGCCGTCATTATTGTTTGGCGGGCCCAGGCTGGATTCGAACCCGCCAGCTCAGGTGTATGTGGCTGGCGCCTTAGCCTGTTGAGCCACAGGCGCTGAGCCTACACCTTTATTTATGTTCTTCAGATGAGGTGCAAGAAATTACTAGCAATGGGGGCCTATGTGAAGGTAAAAAAAGAATTATGATGGCAAAGAAATAATCCAGTTTTTTTTTTTTTTACTGTGCTTATGCCAAAATCTTGGCTTCAAATAAATCATACCTCATCTAAAAGTAGTGCTCAGACGTACATAAAATTAAAAATGTGAATAATGTCTAATCTATTGTTTTTCCATCATAAGTATAAGTGAATAAGTTATAGCTTTTATTTTAATTGGCAATAGAAAGCCTGTGTATAATTGTTTACTCCACAATACACAACCTTGTCAGAATGAGGGTCTTTTAAAAAAGCCTTTTACTTAGAAATAATTTCAAATTTACAGAAAGTTGTAATAGTATAAAAATGTTTACCCTTTTTGGGGGGGGGGCCGGGGCTGGGTTTGAACCCGCCACCTCCGGCATATGGGGCTGGCGCCCTACTCACTTAGCCACAGGTGCCGCCCAAAAATGTTTACCCTTTGTGTTTGCTGATTGTTAACCTTGCCTTATTTGTTTTAACATTTATCTTTCTTTTTTCTTTTTTTTTTTGAGACAGAGCCTCAAGTTGTCACCCTGGATAGAGTGCTGTGGCATCACAGCTCACAGCAACCTCCAATTCCTGGGCTCAAGCGAGTGTCCTGCCTCTGCCTCCCAAGCAGGCAGCTGGGACTACAGGTGCCCGCCACAACGCCCGGCCATATTTTTGGTTGCAGCCATCATTGTTGTTTGGCGGGCTGGGCTGGATTCAAACCTGCTAGCTCAGGTGTACATGGTTGGTGCCTTAGCCCATTGAGCCACAGGCGCCAAGCCAACATTTATCTTTCTTTCATGCTCTCTCTCATGATGCATCTGCGTACATATACACACAGTTTTTTCCTAACTCATTTAAAAGTAAATTATTTAAGATATGTGCTTTTACTCTTAAACACTTTAGTCTGTATTTCCAAAGGATAAGAACATTGTTTTATGTAACCACAGATAGTTACTGACTTCAAGAAATTCAACATTGATACATTAATTTTATATAATCTGTCACATTCCGGTGTTTTCTATTGGTCCAGTAACTTCTTTTGTAATGTTCTTTCTCCTCTACTGTGGGATCCAATACTTGCACACATACTATGATTAGTTGCCATGTCTTTAGTCACAGAGAAGGATTCATGATTCACTTCCAGACTGCTGTTGATATACTTTATCAACTGAATGTTTCTTGTAAGGGAAGAAATCTCAGTTTGGGAGTTGACTGCATCTAATTCCTTTATTTGGTTCATACATATTAAATCTACTAATATATCTAAGAATCTATGGCTGATGTTGGCTTATTTAAAATTAAAGCTCTGTTTCTTATTAATTCACTAACAATGCATAAATTAATATTTTTTAGAGTAACTTTTTGCAGCACCTCTTTTGAGGTAAAATGATCTCTAAGGTTATTCAATGACCGTGAATTTTTAGTACTATTCAGTTATCTAAAGAAATTGATTCAGTTATATGAGATTCACCTATGAGGTAAATACTATTAGAAATATGAGGCTCACCGTCCATAGTACAGTGGTTATGGCACCAGCCACATATGCACCGAGGCTGGTGGGTTCGAACCCAGCCTGGGCCAGTTAAAACAACTATGACAACTACAGCAACAACAAAAAAATCGCCAGACATTTTGGTGGGTTCCTGTAGTCCCAACTACTGGGGAGGCTGAGGCGCAAGAATCGCTTAAGCCCAAGAGTTTGAGGTTGCTCTGAGCTGTGACACCACAGCACTCTACTGAGGGTAACATAGTGAGACTCCGTCTCAAAAAAAAAAAAAAAAAAAAGAGGGAGCAGCCCCGGTGGCTCAAAGGAGTAGGGCACCAGCCCCATAGGCCAGAGGTGGCAGGTTCAAAACCAGTCCCAGCCAAAAACCACACCAAAAAAAAAAAAAAAGAAAGAAAGAAAGAAAAATATAGGCAGAAAAAAAACACCACCAGAATATTATTACATTATCTCTGATAATGTAGTTTTGTTGGAAAATCTTGTCTGCTATGAAATAAAAACAAAGGAAAATGAAACAAGATTAATTGCCCATTTGATATAACATTCACATAGATTTAGTAATGATAACCTCCTTGAAAGCAAAAGAAAAATAATATGGTTGAGTTTATTGTAACTAAAAAGAAATAAGAGGGAAATGATAAAAAGGAAAGGAACGTAGATGTATTTTGTGTGTTCTCTTCTCCAAAGAGATAATTTACTACTTAACTTTAAAAATGAAATCCTTTAGGCCAGGTACAGTGGCTCATGCCTGTAATCCCAGCATTCTGGGAGATGGAGGCAGGCAGATCACTTGAGGTCACAAGTTCAAGACCAGCCAGAGCTAGAGCCAGACCCTGTCTCTAAAAATAGCTAAGTGTTGTGAGGAGTGCCTGTAGTCCCAGCTACTTGGGAGGCTGAGGTAAGAGGATCGCTTGAGCCCAAGAGTTTGAGGTTGTTGTGAGCTATAGCGCCATGACACTACTGGGGGTGACAAAGTGAGACTCTTCTAAAAAAAAAAATTAATTAAAAAATAAAATCCTTTATTCATTTTTCTAGGTGGGAGCTGCTCTAAGACCAGCCTTTTCACAAGATACACCATCAGATATAATAGCAAAAGCTTGCCAGGTAAGAAGAAAAATAGAGCTTTCTGTAGTTGTCTTCTTTTTATATTATTATTTCAAAATATTAAGGCAATAGCAATTTTTTTAACATGGATACTTTGTATAATGCTTTAATCAGGGCTTTTGGTGTGCTTGTCATCAATAGTGTTCATTGTACACAATAGGTAACTTTTTATCTCATGCCTCTCCCCCTTCTTGGTTTTCAATGACCTTTATATCTCTTTGTGTCTGCGTGCACCCATTGTTTAGCTCCCACTTATTAGTGAGATATAGTTGTCTTCTATAAATGTATCAAGGTCTTAGAAGTTCACTTCAAAGAAGGAAGAGAAAAATTAAATAATATGTATTTTTCTCTTGGAAATACAACAGTGGCAGTTTTTTTTTATCCTGTATGAAATTATGTCGTAAACTGCTAATCACATCCTTTTTTTTGTCATAAACATGTGAAATCTTAAGAGGGACTAAAGTTAAATAACATATCAAAATCTATAATAATTAACGAATGTAGATTGTTGTTAATTAGATAATAAACTGATAAAAATTGGAGATTAAACTTTGTGGTCAAAATGTTGCTTTTGAGGCTCTGTGCCTGTTGCACAGTGGTTATGTCGCCGGCCACATGCACTGAAGCTGGCGAGTTCAAACCTGGCCTGGGTCAGCTAAGCAATAATGATGACAACTGCAACAAAAAATAGCTGGGTGTTCTGGTGGGCGCCTATAGTCCCAGCTGCTTGGAAGGCTGAGGCAAGAGAATCACTTAAGCCCAAGAGTTTGAGGTTGCTGTGAGCTATGAGCTGTGATGCCCCAGCACTCTACTGAGGGCGACATAGTGAGACTGTGTCTCAAAAACAAACCAAAAAAAAAAAAAATTGTTTTTGACCTGGGTATGGTTGTTAACCCCTATAATCTTAGCACTCTAGAAGGCTGAGGTGGGAGGATAACTTGGGCTTAAGCTATTCTCTTGCCTTAGCCTCCCAAGTAGCTGGGACTACAGGCACCCACCACAATGCCTAGCTGTTTTTTGGTTGTATTTGTCATTGTTGCTTGGCAGGCCCGGGCTGGATTCGAACCTGCCAGCTCTGGTGTATGTGACTGGCACCTTAGCCACTTGACCTACAGGCACTGAGCCAGGTTTTTTTTTTTTAAATGTCTTCTATAGCAGCTAGCATAACCTTTTGCCTGTGGTAAGTGAAAATTTTGTTGAAGAATCATTTAATTTTGAACTGCTTTGGGTTGGAAATTATTTCTCTTTATATCTTTGTTAAATATGATAGTGGAATCTTGTTAGGTAAATATTTTCTCTCCTAAACAATGCAGTAAAATCTATGATTGGTGTTGATTTGCTATAACAAATAATATTAAACCTTAGCATTGGGTATTTTGTTTTGTTCTTTGGTTTTGTTTTGTTTTTGTTCCTCAAGAAAAATAATCCTGTATTCATTCCATTCTCTAATATACCATGTTAATTTTTTTGTTTTAATTTTTATGGCTAGGTATGTAGTACATGGATTGGAAGTGGAGTAGTCAGTGATCTCAATGATCTCCGTCGAGTACACAATCTTCTTGTTTCTTCTCTGGACAAGGTTCAGGCTGGAAAAGGATCTTCCAGCCAACTGTACCGAGAGAGTGCCACCACCATGGAAAAGCTGGCTGTTCTCAAAGCATGGGCAGAGGTAACCATGGCCTGTTGTTTTCCAGCCATTTCTCCATGCATGAGAAAATATTGCCCAAGGCCAGGTGTGGTGGCTCACGCCTATAATCCTAGCACTTAGGAGGCCCAGGTGGGAGTAGGTTGCTTGAGCTCAGGAGTTCGAGACCAGCCTGAGCAAAAGTAAGACGCCATCTCTTAAAAAAAAAAAAAAAAATTAGCCAGGCATTGTGGCAGGTACCTGTAGTCCTAGCTACTTGGGAGGCAGAGGCAAAAAGATAGCTTGAGACCAAGAGTTTAAGGTTGCTGTGAGCTATGACGCCACGGCACTCTACCAAGGGTGACAAAGTGAGACTCTGTCTCAAAAAAAATAGAAAGAAAGAAAATATTGCTGTAGTCCTATTGGTAAAAAAAATTTTGTTTGGTTTTTGTGTTTTAAAAATAGACCCTTAGTAGGAAATTTTTTTTGAAAAATCTATTCATCAGGTTATTGAAAACTTCTATCTTGTGGAAGGGCTCTCCTACTTAGTCTGGGGAAATTAGGCAGGAAAAACCAAAATATAAAACAAAAGAAAACATTTTATGCCAAGAATATTTGATTTGATTAAATTTCAGGAGACTTGCCACTTTGAAATCAAGATTGCAGGGGTTTGGTTTTTTTGTTTTATAGGTGGGTTCTCACTATGTTGCCTAGGCTGTCCTTGAATTCCTAGGCTTTAGTGATTACCCTATCTTAGCCTTCTGAATAGTTGAGACTGTAGGCACATGCCCCCACTTCTTGCTTGTTTTGTTTTTTGTATAGCTGGTTTTACTTGTTCTGATAGCCACTTTTTTTTTGAGATAACATCTCACTCTGTAGCCCTGGGTAGAGTTCTGTGGCATCATAGCTCACAACAACCTCAAACTCCTGGGCTCAAGCGATCCTCTTGCCTCAGCATCCTAAGTTGCTGGGACTATAGGCGCCTGCCACAATGCCCGGCTATTTTTTTCTATTTTAGTAGAGACGGGGTCTCACTTTCCTCAGCCTGCTCTTGAGTTCCTGAGCTCAGGTGATTCACCTTCCTCGGCTTCCCAGAGTGCTAAGGTTACAACCATGAGCCACTGTGCCCAGCCTTTGATAGCCATTTATTAAAAAATGTAATTGTATTGTTTCGAATTCACTTTTCTATGTTCCTTCTGCTTTTAAACTGCTATTAAATTCTTTTTATCTGCCCTCTGGTATTTCAAGTAACTAATTCCTTCCTCTTCCAGCCCAGTATCTCACTTCCCTATTTTGGTGGTTATTATTTAGCAGCTGGTGACTGAAACCACAGAAAGTAAAACTACAGATAAGAGGAGACTGCCGTAATTATTGTTTTACTGCTTATGCTAACCGAAGACTAATTTTTCTCATCCCCTTACTTCTTACCTTTTGATTTATTCAGCAAAGAGTTATTGAGCATTAGCTTTGTGTCAGGTTAGCAGCAGAGAATACAGTATGAGATGTACCACATTTGCTGAGCAAGACAAACTAGTAAAGAAGCAGCTGCCCCACAATGTACGAAACATTGTCATAGGAGATACACAGAGTGTTTTGAAACACATAGCAGAGATACAAGGCTCAGAGTAGCCTTTTTAGAGAAAGTAAGATTTAAATGGAAACATGAAGGCCGGGAGTGGACGTTGTCTGTTAGGCCTGAGCGTGGGGAGGAGGCTGTGCAGAGACCAGTGCTGTCCGCTCTCCCCTCTGTGTCTTCAGCATCTGCCTCTATGCGCCCTTTCCCTTTGCCTGTGTCGCTCCCTGACGCAGCTTCCCATTCTGCTTCCTGTTTTCTTGCTCTCCTCTTCATGTTCCCAGGAATTTCGTTATCTCATTTCCTCATCTGTTCAGTCCCTTGCTTTCCAATTCCCTGCCATCTGGTTTTACTCTCACCACTTCCCTGAGACAGTCCCACTCAAGTCACTAAAATTGTAATTGTCCAAATCATTGGACACTTTTCAATTCCTGCCTTACTTGAACTTTCTATAGCATTTGATATTGTCTCCTTTAGAAACTTTTGCCTTTTTTTTTTTTTTTGAGAAAGAGTCCTACTCTTGTCACCTGGGTAGAGTGCCATGGTGGCACAGCTCACAGCAACCTCAAATTCTTGGACTCAAGTCACTCCTCTTGCCTCAGCCTTCTGAGTAGCTGGGACTACAGGCACCTGCACATCGCCCAGCTTTTTTTTTTTTGAGTGGGGTCAAGGTCTTGCTCTTCTTGCTCAGGCTGGTAATGGTAATATTTTTCTTATCCCTTTTCTTACTTTTCATACTTTATGGATGGCCTTATCCATGCCTATAGCCTGTAGCTTTCACTTATTATTAGTCTAAATCTTCTTTTCTACCCAAATCTTTCTAATTTCTAATCCCATATTTTTAGTTGTTTAATAGACATCTCCACTTGGATGACCCAAAGATATTGCACATTGGTGTGTCTAAATAAGGCTGTTCATTCCTCTTTCTCCCCTTACCCTGGAGAACGGTCTTCTTTCCAGTTTTCAGACCAGAACCTGGGTATTAGTGTTGGTTACCTCTTCTTCCTCTAATCAACCCCTAATCTTAAAGTAAAATAAGTAGGAATTATTAGTATCTTTCAAAATAACGTAATTTTGTTCTGTTAATAAAACTGCCGACAATAAAGAGAGAAAGCATAAAGCCTAAAATAAAGTTCGTCTATATTAGTATCATCTAAGGACAACTACTGTTAATATTTTGGTATATATTGCTGCACATATGTGTACATATGTATATAAATCTGTTTGTCTATGTAATGAGTATGCTCATGTGTATGTGTATCTTTTTCTTTAAACTAAAAGTGAAATCCTATTCAAAACAATAACTTTTTTTAATGTAGCAATAGATCATGTATACTTTTCCATAACCGAAATAAATTTTTTCTCTTTTTCCCTACTACTTTGAGTCCTCATCATATGTCAACTGGCCTGTGCAATTGCATCCTAATTTGTTTTTTCTGCTTATTAGTCTTTTCTTCCCCCACCTTTTCCTGTACAGATTCTCAGAATAATCATTCCAAAGTGTAGATTTTGGCTGGTTGTGGTGGTTCATGCCTATAATCCCAGCACTTTGGGTGGCTGAGGTGAGAGGATCACTTGAGGCCAGGACTTAGAGACCAGCCTGGGCAACATGGCAAGACTCCCATCTCTACAGGAAATTTTAATTATATGAGTATAGTGGTAGGCACCTATACTCACTATACTCACTCAGGAGACTGAGATGGGTGTATCCCATGAGCTGCAGTGAGCTATGACGTGCCATTGCACTCCAGCCTGGGCCACAGAGGGAGACTCTATCTCTAAAATAAAATGCAGATTTTTGTAAAAGAACAAATCGACAATTCACAAAAAGGAAACAAAGTTGCAAATAAACACAAGGAGGAAAAAAAGATTTTAAAAAATTCCCAGCTAGAAGGCCAATTGTGGTGGCTTATGCCTGTAATCTTAGCACTCTGGGAGGCCAAGGCAGATGGATTGCCTTTGCTCCCCAGTTCGAGACCAACCTGAGCAAGAGTGAGACCCTGAGACCCCGTTCTCTAAAAACAGCTGGGTGTTGTGGCAGGAGCCTGTAGTCCCAGCTACTCAGGAGGCTAAGGCAAGAGAATCGCTTGAGCCCAAGAGTTTGAGGTTGCTGTGAGCTATGACGTCCTAGTACTCTACTGAGGGCAACAAAGTAAGACTCTGTCTCAAAAAAAAAAAAAATCCCCAGCTAAATTAACACGATTTTCAAAATGACAGTATTAGCAGAACTTTTCTAAAGGGTATTATATTTCAAAACATTTTCTAGTGTTTTTTTGGGTTTTTTTGAGACAGAGTCTTAAGCAATTGCCCAGAGTAGAGTGCCATGGCATCATCATAGCTCACCATAGCAACCTCTAACTCTTGGGCTCAAGCTATCCTCTTGACTCAGTTTTTCTATTTTCTTTTTTTAGCGGAGACGGGGATTTGCTGCTCAGGCTTATAATCAAGGGATGGATACACTAAAAGCCCAGACTTCACCACTATACAATTTATCCATGTAACAAAAATGCATTTTTACCCCTTAAATTTATACAAATAATTTTTTTTTCAATTTAAAAAAAAAAGCAAAAAACTATCTCTCCTTTCTCTCTCTCCCAAGTTTGAGATCCATTTATCCTTGGTGCTCCCGAACACTGATTCATTCGTTACACAAACCTTTGAGTGTTCATTAGGTTCCAGACACTTCCTAAAAACCATTTTTTAAAAACCACTTCTCTCACCACTTTTTACTCCCCTATCCCTATATGTATATTAATATGGGAGTTCCCAGAAAGCAGAAACCACATATTTGTCTTTCTTGGCTGAGGTCCTAGAACAATAACAAATGCAAAGCCAAAGGCATCTAGTAAGGATTTCATGAGTGACTGGTTGGAATATACTTATAGTTCTTATAATGACATTTTCTTAAAATGGCAGTATAATTAACAAATTTAGGGGGAGGAACAAGCTTAAGATAATTAGAAAATATTATTATTAGTATTTATTTATTTATTTATTTGAGATAGTCTTACTATGCCGCCCTCAGTAGAGTGCCGTAGCATCACAGCTCACAGCAACCTCAAACTCGTGGGCTTAAGAGATTCTCTTGCTTCAGTCTTCCAACAGTCCTCTTCAGCTGGGACTATGGGCGCCCGGCACAATGCCTGGCTATTTTGTGTTGTTGTTGCTGTAGTTGTCATTGTTGTTTGGCAGGCCTGGAGCAGGTTCAAACCCGCTGACCCTGGTGTTTGTGGCTGGCATCCTGGCCACTGAACTATGGGCACGAAGCCTTATTATGTTATATTTTTACAATACAAGATCCAAAGTCCTTATTTTAGTTTTTAGTCAGTTACTACATTCCTTTTCTGTGCTGTAAGTCTGCTCAGTATAGGGATCAGATAAAACAAAGTCCCTTCCAACAAGAAGCTTGCAGTGTACCTACAACAGATTAGACTTTCTCATTAAGAATTATGGAAGTAACACTGTGTAGGGGGAAACGGTTTACTCAAAATTTTTATCTAGTGCAATTTCTTTTTCTTTCTTGCTCTTTTATTTTTGGCTTTCTCAGTAATATGTTATACAGCTTTGCATATATGCTAGTTGCCAAAGCAAAATGTACAAAAACAAAGGAAAACAAATATTCAACAAAGAATGTTTAAAATTATGTTTTAGAAAAGTTGCTATTGTATGTCCTTTTTGGCTCATAAAGTAGAAAAGATAGAGGCAAGTAATGTATGTGACTTTCAAACTATTTATGTAGACCCAGCTATCTGTTGTAAATGTTAGATTGCTAAATATCATTTAAGGACTATGTGAGAAGGGGCTTAGAAGGATATTTATGAAAATCCTTTCTCTGACCACTTCTTCCACCTCAAGCTTTTTCTTTGAATGCTGTTCAATTGTGTCTAATTAGTCTAGGAAAATGGAGGCAGAAACAGAAAGTTATGCTCTATGGCAAAAAAGATAGAAGAGGAGGACTTTGTAAAGTAGAAGAAGGGAAGCCAAAAAAGCTCAGAGTAGCCAACTCAAGGAATATGCTATTAGAGGTATAGTCAGATCAAGTTTCAAAAATTGCCCTCAGAGGCCAGGCAGGGTGGCTCTGGCCTGTAATCCTAACACTCTGGAAGGCTGAGGTGGGCGGATCGCTTGAGCTCATGAGTTCCAGAGCAGCCTGAGCAAAGGGCAAGACCCTGTCTGTACTAACAATAGAAAAACTGAGGCAAGAGGATCACTTGAACCCAAGAGTTGGAGATTGCTGTGAGCTATCATGCTATAGCACTCTACCCAGGGCAACAGCTTGAGACTCTGTCTCAAAAAAAAAAAAAAATTGCCCCCAGAGCCAGGCATGCCTGTAATCCCAGAAACTCGGGAGGCTGAGGTGGGAAGATTGTTTAAGCTCAGGAGTGTGAAACATATCTGGGCAACATGCCAAAACCCTGTCTTTAAAAAAAAAAAATAAGAAAGATTACCCAGGCTTGGTGGTGCTCACTATAGTCCTAGCTATGTGGGAGGCTGAGGCAGGAGTATTGCTTGAGCCCAGGTCTTCAAGACTGCAGTGAACTATGATCAGGCCACTGTACTCGAGTCTGGGCAACAGAGTGAGACCCTATTTCTGGAAAAAAAAGAAAGAAGAAGAAGAAGGGAAGGAGGGGAAAAAGGAAAGGAAACAAATATTTTGTAAAAGCTGATTAGGGACAGTAAGGTTTAATTAGCAGTTAGAAATGGGACCTTCAGTCTTCAGTTCTAAAGCATCTTAGAGAACAATCAGAGGACAGTGCTGTCCATTATTGTTCTCTCTCTTCAGCCCTCAAGGCTGCTGGCTATCAACTGGTATGTGAGGAAATTGTTGCCTTCCTTGTTTTGAGGTTTTACATGGTCATTTTAGAGCATTTGTAGTTATCAGGAAGTCATGAAGTTGTATACGTTCCAGTATTTATACCAAATTACCTTGGATGTCAAGTGTATATTTATAATAACAAAATATCTCAATTTTAATCTTATGCCTTGTTATTTTCTTCCTCTGAATATTTTATTAGGTTTATGTGGTTGCTATGAATATTAAAAAGGAAGCAGAGTCAAAACCAAAAAGAACAATTAAAAATACTGATGATGAGGATGATGACTACGGTACCATAGATGAACTACCACCAGATAGTTTAATAACACTGGTACAACCTGAACTGCCAATACTCAGCCGTCTGTGGTTGGCAGCATTAAAAGATTATGCGCTTTTGACTCTACCTGCTGAATTTGCTAGTCAGCTTCCCCCAGATGGTGAGTACTGCATTCAGAGCTTTGCTTTTATGGAGTTCAAAATTGTAGCTGATAAATGCTAGCACCAACAGTAACAATAATAACCTCTTAAATTTCTGTGGACTTCAAACTTGACGTTGTCTCATATTGAATTTGTTGATTCCAGATATAACATAAAGCTCTTTTGTTAGCTGAAGCTAACAGGTTAGCCCTGTTACAGTAATAGCTCTATGAGCTAGGATGATCTAAATAACTATGAATAATAAGTCATTATTTATAACCATAATGAACTGAACTATGTTACTATAAAGTCAGTGTATGTATTTTCATGTACGTTCTTTGTCTATCAATGAATTGTGTTCCTAAAGTCCTTCACAAATTGTTTATAACTTTAGTTTTACTACTGAAATCCACACAGACATTATCTTTAACATTTTTTTACATTTAGAGAAGGTATTATCAGTTCCTACTCAAAGAAACTATTTTTCTTCCCATATATTAATGATGCCAGTAATGGAGCTTTCCCTTTTTTTCCTTCCTTAAGCCATCACAACAGCAAGGAGGGCTGAGAAAGTCCTCAGTGTTGGTAGTGGAAATAGGCGGTGAAGAGGAATAGCAGAAGAGGAGAAAAATGTAAAGAAGAAGCAGAGTTCCCTGGTTGTGGTAGAAAGAGGGTGATAGGGTTTTAGGAGCCATTGGCAACAATGAAGAGGTAAATCCTGTGACAGCAGGGTAGGAAAAGGTAAGGATACTTAGTGGCATCAGCAGAAGCAGAGGAAAGTCTGGAAAACAAGTATCAGTGAGGAAGAGATAGATACTCCAGTTCATCAGCTACAGGAAAGGGGTTAGTTTTCGTGGCCGTGTAAAGAAGAGACGCTCTTTAGCTAGACTATTCTTTTTATGTAATAGATGTTTTTAAGTTAATTGTTCGTAAATGAGAGAACACTTGTAATAGAATCCAGTGATGTTTTTAATTGAGTTGTTTTCTTCTAGGTGGAGCATTTTACACTCCTGAGACTATTGATACAGCTAGACTTCACTATCGGAATTCCTGGGCCCCAATTCTCCATGCGGTGGCACTTTGGTTAAATAGCACAGGATTTACATGTTCAGAGTCCACAGAAGCAGCAGCAATATCTGGCTTACAAAAACGTTCCACATCTGTCAATTTAAACCAGGCATCGGGAGTAGTAGGTAGTACTAAATCTTTGCCAGAAATTAATAAAGACAGAATGCATCTGATTTTAGGTAGGTGTGTTATATTACATACACAGTACATATATTAATGTATTTTGTGATATGTCACTTCTGAAAATTCTTACCTTTCGTTTTACTGCTATGGAAAAGTTTTATACAATGTAGCACAATTCAGACAAGGAAAAATAAAAGGATTTTCACCTTACCTTATAAATTACTAACTGAATTTTTAATCTAAACATTAAATTATTAAAACTGTTCCTTCAAAATTTTAGCTGTCATGTTTACTCACAGAGCAACAGTAAGTTTACTTTTACTTGGCACTTAATAGATGATCCTATGAACAAAAAGTTTAATTAAGATTTAAATGAATCTTAATTAATTGCTATATAGATGCTTTTTTAATCTTTAACAAATTTATATGTTCTAATGAAGCTTTTAGTGATCTTATATTTCTTTCTTTTTTTTTTTTTTTTGAGTCAGAGTCTCACTATGTTGCCCTTGGTAGAGTGCTGTGGCTTCAAAGCTCACAGCAACCTCAAACTCTTGGGAACTAAGCGATTCTCTTGCCTCAGCCTCCCAAGTAGCTGGGACTACAGGTGCCCGCCACAACACCCAGCTATTTTTTGGTTACAGTTGTTGTTGTTTAGCAGGCCCAGGCTGGGCTCGAACCTGCCGGGCTTCAACCCACCAGCCTTGGTATATGTGACTGGCGCCCTACTCACTGAGCTACAGGTGCTGAGCCTGATCTTATATTTTCTGAGGATAAAAAGGAACACAAGTGATAAGGTATAATTATAGATTTTATCAGTAAATCTCGTAAATGAAAATATGAAAAACTTCCGAAATAGTGACATTACCTTTATATAAATTAAAGTTTATAGTTTACCATTTAAAAACTTTGTATGGTCAGGTGTGGTGGCTCATGCCTATAATCCTAGCACTCTGGGAGGCTGAGGTGAATGGATCGATTGAGCTCTAGAGTTCGAGACCAGTCTGAGCAAGAGCAAGACCCCGTCTACTAAAAAGAGAAAAATGAACCAGGTATTGTGACAGGCTCCTATAGCCTCAGATACTCAAGAAGCTGAGGCAAGGGGATAGCTTGAGCCCTAGAGTTTGAGGTTGTTGTGAGCTGTGATGTCATGGCACTCTACCCAGGGTGACAAAGTGAGACTGTCTCAAAAAAAAAAAAAAAAAAAAAACCAGCAAAAAAGCCCCATAAAACGTTGTATGTATGAAAAGTTCTTTGGCAACCATTTAATGAAAAATAATTTTATAATGTTCAAATTTATTTTTAATGTATTCTTTTTAAAAGTCCTAGAAATAGTGAAGCACCATTGCTCAGTGGTTAGGGCGCTGGCCCCATACACCAAGGCTGGTGGGTTCGAACCCGGCCCGGGCCAGCTAAACAACAATGACAACAGCAACAACAGAATAGCCAGGCTTTGTGGTGGGTGCCTGTAATCCCAGCTACTTGGGAGGATGAGACAAGAGAATCGCTTAAGCCCAACAGTTTGAGGTTACTGTGAGCTAATGATGCCACAGCACTCTACCCAGGGCAACAGCTTAAGACTCTATCTCCAAAAAAAAAAAAAAAAAAAAAAAGTCCTAGAAATAAAAAACAGAATCTATCTTCCTAATCAGCCTAGTGTCATGGGAATTCCTTTCTCAACATGTAGGTAATTTGAATATTAACCTAATTGCAAAGCTACAACCTTATGTTGAGTTTGACTGCTTGACTTGGAAACCATTTTGAACTTTAAGGCATTAATAACTGTATGTTAGCCAGGTGTAGTGATTTGTGCCTTTAATCCCAGCTACTTAAAAGGATGAAGCAGAAGGATCCTGGGTCGCGCCTGTAATCCTAGCACTCTGGAAGGCTGAGGCAGGTGGATTGCTTGAGCTCAGGCGTTTGAGACCAGCCTCAGCAAGAGGGAGAACCCATCACCACTAAAAATAGAAAAACTAGCCAGACTTTATGGTGGGCACCTGTAGTCCCAGCTACTTGGGAGGCTGAGGCAAGAGAATCACTTAAGCCCAAGAGTTTAAGGTTGCTGTGAGCTATGATGCCATTGTATTCTACTGACAGTAACAAAATAAAACTCTGTCTCAAAAGAAAAGACCAACCTCTGCAGCATAGCAAGAACCTGTCTCTAAATAAATGAGCCAATGAGCAAATGAATATATGTTAAGGTAATCTATTTTAAAAAATAGATAAAAATAAAGGGAAAAAATACGGTGTCTAAACAACCAGGTGTTTTATATTGAAAACCCTGTATTTTTATTTTGTACATTTCAGGTGTGAGTATACAGTTTCTTTGTTCCCCTAGACCTGAGGAGCCTATTGAACATGTCACAGCATGCCTACAGGCCTTGCATACCTTGCTAGATTCTCCTTATGCTCGAATCCATATTGCAGAAGATCAGGTATAGTGTTTTTCTATAATAATTTTTTATTTCAGATTTATAACAGATAATTGTATGCTTTATCTTAATCATATTTGAGATAATTTTTTTCATATAGAAAATAAATATTGGTTGGGCATGGTGACTCATGCCTGTAATCCCAGCATTCTGGGAGGCCGAGGCAGGTGGATCATGTTTCAAGATTTGGCTGTACTGGCTCAGCTCCTGTAGCACAGTGGTTACAGTGCCAGCCACATACACCAAGGCTAGCGGGTTCGTAACCCAGCCTGGGCCAGCTAAACAACAACAGCTGCAACAACAACAAAAAAAAAATAGCTGGGTGTTGTGGCGGGTGCCTGTAGTCCCAGCTACTTGGGAGGCTGAGGCAAGAGAATTGCTTAAGCCCAAGATTTTGAGGTTGCTGTGAGCTGTGACACCACAGCACTCTACCAAGGATGACATAGTGAGACTCTGTCTCAAAAAAGAAAAAAAGGAATGAATAAGAGGGTATAGGAAGTGGAGGCATCCATCCTGGGAATGGCAGAAGCAGAACAGATAGAGGACATGGTGGTAGATAAAAGCATTTCAGAGACTGGGTGGCTCAAAGGAGTAGGGCGCTGGCCCCATATGCCAGAGGTGGCAGGTTCAAACCCAGCCCTGGCCAAAAACCGCCAAAAAAATTAATTAATAAAAAGCATTTCAGAGACTTATGGAAGGCATAACGTCTCTCTCTTCATGGAGAGAAAGGCTGAAAACAAGAGATAATTGAGGTCCTTGAAGAATTCCTGAAGTCAACAGGACAGGATAGGGAACACATAACCCACCTTAGACAGGAGGCTAGAAGCTTGATATTATGGGAAGAGGTAAAGATGGCTTTCGTTGCAGTTGAGCTCTTCCCCCGCCTCTTTTTGAAATTGACCTAGGTTCATTGGATGGATTTGATGTGGAAGATGGTAAGAGGCTTAAAGTAGGTGGTGGAAATTTATAATATTATAGTTGCTGGGGAGAATAGGAAAGAAACTCACCAGAAATCTACACTCTCTAGGAGACAACTCTTGGTATTCAGCTTAGGTTGCAACTTATGAATTTTAGTGACACTAGACCCTGACAATATTGCTTAGCCGAAGTATTTCTTCCCAATAAGAGAATATTAATCATTGAATATAAAACTTGATAAAATGTGTAATGTCCTTTGTTGCTTGAAAATACATTGGGATAAAATGAGACCATTTCTGGGCGGCACCTGTGGCTCAGTGAGTAGGGCACCGGCCCCATATACCCAGGGTGGTGGGTTCAAACCTGGCCCCGGCCAAACTGCAACAACAAAAAAAATAAATAAATAAAATGAGACCATTTCTCAAGGTTGTTATAATGTTCTTATTTGACATATAGTCCCATATATTAATTTTAACTACCAAATTTCTATATTTTTATGTGTATATTTTCTTAGATTTTAATAATATAAATTAAAATAATTAAATGTATCCGTATGTATTTATAATAGCTGATTGGTGTTGAGTTACTGAGTGTTCTGCACCGCCTCCTGTTGACCTGGAACCCATCCTCCGTCCAGCTGTTGGTTACTGGAGTCGTACAACAGATAGTAAGAGCTGCTCAGGATTACTTGCAAGAAAAAAGAAACACTCTAAGTAAGCACTAGAAATTATGCTAACTCAAAGTAATTTTTTAGTCTAATTTTTAAAATATTACTGTAAAGAGATTTTTAATGAAAAAATGATATATTTAGAAGACTTGAAAACACTAGATGAAATTTGACTGTTTCAATGAAACTTGGCTGATATTTGACTATTTTTCACCTTCAAAAGTATCAGTTTTATTTGCTTCTACCTACTGTATGTATTATTCCTATTATGGAATACATAACCTAATAAATACATACATAATAAAATGCATAACCTAATAAAAATAACTAATAAAGATTTTCCATGTGCTTTTAAGGAGAGGTCAGTGCACCGAATTCTAGGAAGGCAGAGAGTTATACTGAGAAAGACGTGTAGCATCAGTTAGACATTTACTTCTAAATCCTTTTGAAATAATTTTTTAAATACACTTGTTATATTGTTTGATATGGTATTTGTTACTTTTCGTTTTGCTGGAAATTCACCAAATTATCTTTTACTTAAGATGAAGATGACATGGAAAAAGAGTCCTGTGCTGTATTAGGAGAAGGAGGTGACAGTGGTGGTCTCATTCCTGGAAAATCTCTTGTGTTTGCAACTATGGAGCTGTTGATGTTCATTCTAGTGCGGCACATGCCACACCTCAGTACCAAGATGTCGGACTCTCCCAGTCATGTAGCTACTAAAACTCGACTGTCAGAAGAAAGTGCTCGTTTGGTGGCAGCCACAGTTACCATACTCTCTGATTTACCATCCCTGTGTTCACCTGCTGGTACAGTATTGATCACTATTTGGAAATATGTTCTATTTTAGTAGAGAAACTTTTAGTTTAAGCACTGTTACAACTTCTTCTCTTAAATCTCAAGTGTAAAATGAGATTGGTCCTTTTTAAAAGCTTTATTTATCAGTTAGAGCCTATAGAGGTTAAAAATTCAAAAAACCACAGACTAAAGGTGTTCTTTTCAGATAAATTTCAAACAAACTATGTATTGGAGAGAGACATTGAATGTCAGCAGATAGACCCAAGGTGGAATTACTGAACTATATTTTCTGATCTGGTCGCCACTCTTAAGTAACATTGAAAAACTAAAGAATGTCAGAGGAGAGTGACAGCCAGCTCTGTGGAGCACCTCAAGAAATTATGGCTAAAAATTTCTGCAGATAGTGAAGAACTATTGTATGTTAAAGTAGACTTTCCCTCTGTTTTATCTGGAAAGTAAAAATAGTAATAGTATATATATTGGAAAATTTCATCTCAACACAAGGAAGACCTTTCTAGATCTTAGAATTACCCTACATATGGAATAGTGAATTCTCAATTATGGGACGCTTGCAGGCCGAGGCTCCGATGGCTGCATGTGAGAGTGGGGAAAGGACTCTTTTCTCAACTGGTAACTTTAACGTTGAGTTCTTTCAGATTTCTAGGGTTCTTTTCATTTCTTCTTTCCTTCTGTAGTCTTTTTATTTTTTTGGCTTGAATAGGTTGACCTTCATGTAGTGAGGGTTGATAACATGTCTTAGAATTGCTGTAAGATACATGGAGTTACTTATATGCTTCTTAAAGTGTATGGTAAAGTTCTCCTGTTTTCTATCCTCTTTTCTCATTTTCATTATGAAGGGTGTGAAATATTAAACAGATAAAATATTGGAAGTAATAAAAATAAGGCTAGCTGGGAAAAAAAAATCAATTCTTTTTTTCGAATTTTATTTTATTTATTTTATTTTTTTATTAAATCATAGCTGTGTACATTAATGCAATCATGGAGTACAGTGTGGGTTTTTTTGTTTTTTTTTTAAAGACTGAGTCTCAGTCACCCTTGGTAGGGTGCTGTGACGTCATAGCTCACGGCAACCTCAAACTCTTCAGCTTAAGTGATTCTCTTGCCTCAGCCTCCTGAGTAGCTGTGACTACAGGCCACCACAACGCCCGGCTATTTTTTTTTTTTGGTTGCAGTTGTCATTGTTTAGCAGGACCAGGCCGGGCTTGAACCCATCAGCTTCGGTGTATGTGGCTGACGCACTACTCAATGAGCTACAGGCGCTGAGCCAATACCAATTTTCTTTTGTTGGAAATAACCTGACACTTTCTTAAATATTGTGTTATAGTAATAGTAATGCAAGGAATTTTGTATAAAAAGAAGGCAAAGAAACAATACTAAACCACAACCAACTGCAAAAAATATAGAAGCAGTAGAAACAATTATAACATGGGAACTGAAATAATTATGAGGTAATCTTATTTGTTTTTATTTCAGGATGTATGACAATTCTGCCCACAATTCTTTTCTTAATTGCAAGAATATTGAAAGACACAGCAATAAAGTCTGCAGATAATCAGGTTCCTCCACCAGTCAGTGCAGCTCTTCAAGGGATTAAAAGTATTGTGACACTTTCAATGGCCAAAACTGAGGAAACTCAAAAACAGTGGACAGCTCTAATTCGCAGCACTCTTGCGTGTATCCTGGAATATTCTCAACCAGGTAACCTATCAGAGTTTAAAAATGTTTAATCTGGCTCAGTGCCTGTAGCTCAGCGGCTAGGGTGCCAGCCACATACACCGGGGCTGGTGGGTTCAAACCTGGCTGGCCGGCCAAACAACAATGACAACTACAAAAGAAAAAATAGCTGGGCATTGTGGCGGGCACCTGTAGTCCCAACTACTTGGGAGACTGAGGCAAGAGAATCACTTAAGCCCAGAGTTTGAAGTTGCTGTGAGCTGCGATGCTGTAGCACTCTACGGAGGGCAGCAAAGTGAGACTTTGTCTGAAAAAAAAAAAGTTACTCTATTAGGAAATATGTTTCCTCTGTAATTAATTAGGTGAATAAGCTTGTCAGAAAACTGGTACATAATACTGAATCAACTCAGAGAGGTGTTTTAGTAACGTCTTTCAGGTGTGAAATGTAATACTGCTTTCTGAATTGTTGACTCTAAATGCCCCTGTCTTAGTACTTACATACTTGTTGGGAGGTTTAACAAAAAAAAGAATATATGGCTAGAATTGACATGTGTGAACCTATTCATTTTTGCTTCAAGTTGTTTTTTACAATTAAAGTAATAAAGTAGGAAAGGAAATTGAAGCATGTCTCACTACCCCAATATACCCCAAATGGAATCACAATGTTGATATTAATGTATTTTATTCTCAAAATATCTATATAAGGGGCTGTGCCTGTGGCTCAGTGAGGGTGGTGGGTTCAAACACAGCCCCTGCCAAACTGCAACAATAACAACAAAAAATAGCCAGGCATTGTGGCGGGTGCTTATAGTCCCAGCTACTCAGGAGGCTGAGTCAGGGGAATCACTTAAGCCCAGAAGTTGGAGGTTGCTGTGAGCTGTGATGCCACAGCACTCTACCGAGGGCGACTAAGTGAGACTCTGTCTCTTAAAAAAAAAACCAAAAATTTGTATTTGTATAAATAGGTATATTTTCTATATTAACGTATGTCAGTTATGTTAATAACTGTGTTAATTTGTGTATGCATATACAGTCAAATAGCTATGAGCAACTTAAAGTATTTGTATTTTAGAATTCACATAAGTAATATCTCAGTCAACTTTTATTCTCTTGCTCAACAGTAAATTATTTTTAGATCTAGTAATGTGAATATGTAAAACTCTAATTCTTTTAACTCCTGTATGGTTTTCTGTCACATGTACTTATCAATTATTTATCAGTTACCTGTCAAGGATGTTTTTGCTTTTTATAATTTTAATTTTATCAAACATTGCAAAATTGTCCTCCACCATAGCTATATGAATTTACTGTGCCCTCAGCAGTATATGATAATCTCTGTTTACCCATATACTCACCAATATTGGCAGATTTTTAAATTTTGCTATATGATAGGTAAAGTGTACCATCTTAGTGTCTTAATTTGCATTTTTCATTTTCCTACTAAGTATAAGCATTTTCTATGTTTGTATTTAATTTAGAGGGAAATACTGACATTTTTATCTCTTTCTTCTGTTTGATTTTTTTATTTCAAGTTTTATTTCTGTTGTAAAAAATATGTAAAAGAACTGAAAACAGGCTCTGCGCCCGTAGCACAGTGCTTATGGCGCCAGCCACATGCACCAGGGCTGGCAGGTTCGAAACTGGCCCGGGCCAGCTAAACAACAATGACAACTGAGGCAAGAGAATCGCTTAAGCCCAAGAGTTTGAGGTTGCTGTAAGTTGTGATGCCACGCACTCTAACGAGACGCTGTCTCAATTTAAAAAAAAACAAGAAAATGTTAACAAAGATAGTAAAGAAAGATTTGTCATTTTGCTGTTAAAAACGTCCACAATTTCTAAAACTATAGACTGGGCCGGAGAATCAGTGGATGGGACAATGGAACAAAACAGAACAGATTGCTTTGAAACAGCCATTTATTAAATCTACATGAGAATGTAACACATAATTAAGGCACAGTCATTATCCTTCAAAGGGTTTGTGTCAGTTAGCTATTTGAGAAATAAATTGCAGTTAAGTCCTCCCCTTGTATCATGATGCACAAAAAATACCAGATAAATTTAAATGATAATGTAAAATTAAAAAAATTGGAAAACAGAATATAGGCGAATCTTTTGTCAGAATGGCAAAAATAAGTCAGTGAACAATATCTCAGAAAAATGTCAATGTATTGGTCTATGCAGAAATTAACTTCTTCCCATCCAAACATCTTACATTAAATGATAGCTTAAAAAAGGCAGCTGACAAAAAAAGCTGACAACAGTATTTATGTCATGTTGCTGCCATTACTGTACAAAGAGGTCCTAGAAGAAATGCACTTAACTTCCACTAGATGAAAGAAGAAAGAAAGAATACAGGTTACTAAAAAAGGAAATAAAAATGGCCACCAAGCATATAAAAAAATGAGCCATATAGTAAGCAAAGAAATGTAGACATAAACAGAGTAATATAAATTTTTACTTGCAAAAATGATTTTTTTTAAGTGACTGTACAGCTGTAATTGGTACCAGGTGAACAACATTTTTTTTTCAGGAGAAAAACATTTTAATGCTTTACTAAAGATATTTTAAAACGGTTTAAATTTTTAGGGAATTAATTCTGTAGGATGTACGAAGAGCCTATTGCATATTCTTTGGCCTCACTGATCAAAAAATATGGTCAAGGTTATTTATCACCTATTACATCTATTTTACGATAATGAAAATGTGAGAAAAATATACCTGTCCAGCAGTGGGAAAAATTATAAAATACATGATAGTATATTCATTAGGATTATGTATCCATTATATCTATTAAATATCATGTTTATAAGCAACTACACAAAGACTAACCCAAACCAGAAGAACTTAAACCAAAACCTAGAAATTAAACCTAAATTATTACAGGTCATAGAGTTACAAGTTTTATTTTCTTTCTAATACACTTTACATTTTTTTAAGAGACAGAGTCTTACTTTGTCACCCTCGGTAGAGTGCCATGGCATCACAGGTCACAGCAACCTCCAGCTCTTGGCCTTAGGTGGTTTTCTTGCCTCAGCGTCCCAAGTAGCTGGGACTACAGGCTCCCACCACAACGCCCAGCTATTTTTTGTTGCAGTCGTCATTGTTGTTTAGCTGGCCATGGCTGGGTTCTAACCTGCCACCTTCAGTATATGTGGCTGGTACCATAACCACTGTGCTACAGGCACCTGTAAGGGAAAAGTTTATACAACTCATCTATTCATTGGGAGAAAATACCCTGAAAACTGTAATTTCATTAATGTTACTAAAACTATGTTAGCTTTATCAAGAGTTAATATTTTGCTTCTTAAGGTAGATTTTAACAAATGGATGAAATATTAAATGCCATATTTATATATGTGTGTATGTGAGCATATAGATAGATAGGAATAATCAGATGAAGAAATAGTTAAGAATTTATTTAAAAATATAAATACTGCTTTAATTTTTGTTGGGGAGGATCCAGAGTCAATATTTTTTAAATTGTCAATTATACATGTAAGGGAATGTTTTGATACTTTATCAAGCTGTTCATTCATAAGAGGTGAAATTTAAAGGTCTGATAATAGAATTAACTTAAGATATTCTGGCTCGGCGCCTGTGGCTCAACAGGCTAAGGCGCCAGCCACATACACCCGAACTGGCAGATTCGAATCCAGCCCAGGCCCGCCAAACAACAATGACGGCTGCAACCAAAAAATGGCCGGGCTTTGTGGCGGGCGCTTATAGTCCCAGCTACTTGGGAGGCGGAGGCAGGAGACTCGCTTGAGCCCAGGAATTGGAGGTTGCTGTGAGCTGTGATGCTACAGCACTCTACCCAGGGCGACAACAGCCTGAGGCTCTGTCTCAAAAAACAAAAAAAATTTAAGATATTCTGTTAAAAGCTGAATTCCCAAGAGACATAGTTATAAAGTAAAGATCAAGGCCACAGGTATATTCGTACAGTATTTGTATAATAAAGCAAGCAGATCCCTTGCTTAACAAGAAAAGTTTTGTTTTTTTTTTTTTTTTTGAGACAGTCTCACTTTGTCACCCTTGGTGGAGTGCCGTGGCATCATAGCTCCCAGCAACCTCAAACTCTTGGGCTCAAGCAATTCTTTTGTCTCAGCCCCACCTGTATGCGCCTTCCGCAGCACCTGGCTATTTTTTTAGAGATGGGGGTGAGGTGGGGGTGGGGTGGGAGTGTCTTGCACTTGCTCAGGCTGGTCTCAAACCTGTGCGCTCAGGCAATCTACCTGCCTTGGCCTCCCAGAATGCTAGGATTACAGGCATAAGCCACCATGCCTGGTCCAACAAGAAGAGTTTTATAATACAGAATTTCCATTATGGAAATCCTATTTCCTTTTATAAAAGAAGAAATCTTCACTTAAAAAAATGTGTATTTTTGTATGTGAATCCATACACACACACACATTAATTACTTTGGATGTAATAAGTCACTGTTAAGATGGCTAGCTACATCATTTTTTTTCAGTTTTAGAACTTTTGATTTTGAAATAAATTTCAAACTTTAAAGAAAGTTTCAAGAGGCTGGGTGGGTCATGCCTGTCATCCTTACACTTCAGGAGGCCGAGGCAAAGGACTACCCTGAAAAACATAGCAAGACCCTGTCTCTAGAAAAAATAGAAAAATTAGCTGGGTGTGGCGGCATGCGCTGCTAGCCCCAGCTACTTGGGAGGCTGAGGCAGGAGGATCATTTGGTCCCTGGGATTTGAGGTTGCAGTGTACTGTGATCACACCACTATACTCCAGCCTGAGCAACAGAGTGAGGCAATTTTTTAAAAAAAAGTTGCGAGAATAGCATAGTAAGTTCCATTATATCCTCTCCTACGTTTACTAGTTGTTAACATTTGGCCACATAGGGTTTTTACTCTGTCTATAATCATTATCATCTTATTAATTTTGTTGAACAGTTTGAGGCTAGGTTGAAGTCATTATGACTCTTTACTCCTAAATATTTCATTAAATATGAAGTATTAAATATGGACATTCCCTTCCATAACCACAGAAGAACAAGTTAACATTGATAACAATGCTATTATTGTTTATATGCAAATTTTACTAGTCCTGATAATGACTTTCATACAGCTTGTTTGTTTTTGTTTAGTCATCATAGTGCTTTAGTCTCCTTTAATCTGGGGCAGTTGATCAGCTTTTATCGTTCGTGACATTAATGTTTTTGAAGAGCACGGCTATGTATTGTGTAGAATGTTTCTCCATTTAGAATTGGCTGACTTTTTTTTCCTCAGTAGAACTGATTAGATTCCATTTCTGCTTTTTTGGCAGGAATACCATAAGTAGTGTGTCTTTCTCAGCATATCATATAAGGAGACATAATATTTTCTTGTCCAATTATTGGGAATCTTTACCTTAATGACTTTATTAAGATGATACCTGCCATATTTCTCCTCTATAAAATTGCCATTTTTCTGTTTTATAATTAATAAGTAATCTGTGGGGATATGCTGTAAGACTATGTCAGTTGTCTCTTCCCCATCAAACTTTCACATAAAGGTTTTAGCATCTATCGTACCTGAATCATTTATGGTTTCAAAATGATAATTTTCTAATCCATATTTCCTTTTACATTATTAGCTGGCATTCTACTGAAAGGAAGTGCTTTCTGTTTGCCTTTTATTATATATTTATTTATTACTATCAGTACAGATTCATGGTTCTTTTTTTTGTTTGTTTTTTGTTTTTTGAGACAGAGCCTCAAGCTGTCACCCTGGATAGAGTACCGTGGCATCACAGCTCACAGCAACCTCCAATTCCTGGGCTCAAGCGAGTCTCTTGCCTCCGCCTCCCAAGTAGCTGGGACTACAGGCGCCCGCCACAATGCTCCGCCATTTTTTGGTTGCAGCCGTCATTGTTGTTTGGTGGGCCCGGGCTGGATTCGAACCCGCCAGCTCAGGTGTACGTGGCTGGCGCTTTAGCCCGTTGAGCCACAGGTGCCGAGCCGAAAATATCCTATCTTGATAGAACAGTATCACTTCACATTTGTCAAAGTTCATCTACCAGTCTCCTAAAGGGCGATGCAGTTCCCTATATGGAAGCTATACTTCCATAAAAAATATTTTTAAGTACTTGAATACAATGTCTTTTAAAACCTGGTCATCATAGAGAATTTAGCAAATTTAATCAATAAAAATAAGAAGAAAATTAAAACACCCATATCCATCACCTAGAGTAAATAATTTTAATGACGTAAAATATAATATAAACATGTTAGTATAGAGGTTAGATAAAGCATAAGGTTAGAGTGGATACACTTTTGTATCCTATTTATTTTTTTATTCTAAGCATTTTCCTATACGAAGCATAAAACAAAAAAAGGCAGAATGGCTCGGCACCTGTAGCTCAGTGGCTAGGGCGCCAGCCACATACACGGGAGCTGGTGGGTTCAAATCCAGCCTGGGCCTGCCAAACGATGACAACTACAACCAAGACCTTGTGTTTACAAAAACGCCTTTTTTTTTGAGACAGAGTCCCACTATGTCACCCTCGGTAGAGTGCCGTAGTGTCACACAGCTCACAGTAACCTCCAACTCCTGGGCTTAGGCGAGTCTCCTGCCTCCGCCTCCCAAGTAGCTGGGACTACAGGCGCCCGCCACAAGGCCCGGCCATTTTTTGGTTGCAGCCGTCATTGTTGTTTGGCGGGCCCGGGCTGGATTCGAACACGCCAGCTCAGGTGTACGTGGCCGGCGCCTTAGCCCATTGAGCCACAGGCGCCGAGCCACAAAAAAACGCCTTTTTAATTAGCTAGGTGTGGTGGTGCATGCCTGTAGTCGCAGGTACTTAGCAGGCTGATTCAGGGGGATCAGTAGAGCCCAGGGCTTCAAGGCTGCAGTGAGCTATGATCACGCCACTGCACTCAAGCCCGAGAGACAGAGTGAGATGAGACCCTATCTCTTTTTTTTGGTTTTGCAGTTTGGGGCCGGGGCTGGGTTTGAACCCACCACCTCCGCCCAAGAGATCCTATCTCTTAAAAAAAATTACACATATGAGTAAGGTCTAAAATAAAATAGTGACAAGTAGTGGGGATTTTCAATATTGTGACTGCATAGCATGGTTTTCTTTTCTTTTAAAAGTCCTTTATCTGTCTAAAAAATAACAGTCATAACAGAAAAACAGGTTTTAGCAGGAAGGATGAGAGGAACTGAGGCAACTTCCCTTGAGTGGCGAGCACGCGAAAGACCATGTGGTTACAGTCTTCACATGGAGGACAGCTGTGAGCCTGCTGAAGGCAGGAAGGGCACTCTGAGCCTAGTATCACATCTGGCACAAAGTAGGGACACCACAAACATTCCCGAATAAATATTCTCCATGTCCAAGGAGAATCAATCAACAAGAAATACACTTTAATTAAAGCATAAGAGGTTTGGGGCAGCCATGAATAAGCCTTTGTCAGGAATCATGAAGAAAATTCTAGAATGTCTAATGTGAAAAACAAATTTAAGGGTACATTACTATTTATTCAGTTTAGTTTATACATCTATCTTCGTAAAAGAAGGCATCTAGGGGAGGCAGGATCTCCAGTTCCTCTCTAGGTATAAGATTTCTACTTCTATTATTCCTTCCCAGGAGACCAGGGATCAGAACCATCTGACTATCCAGAAACCTTGTTTGGGGGTCGGGGGCGGGGGGAGAAGGAAAGCAGATGGCCAGTCTTGGGTGGAGCCATGCTAGCAGCTAAAAGGCTCAGCTTCCACCTGAACTTTACAGAATTCTCAAAGGGGTTGAATTCCATGCTTGTTCTAAAGATCAGATAACCAAGTTCTGAGGAGTCTGGTCACGGTAGAAAGCAAGAGGCAGATGACAAGGCCATATTGCTAAGAAACATCCCTCTTGACAAGCCTAAAATGATGGGGCTACACCAAAAGTTAACGACAGTCACCTTCTGGGGTAGAACCTCCAAGATGTTTAGTTTTTCCTTTTTAAGTGTTCTAAAATGAATATGAAGTGCTTCTGCAAGGCAATAACATAACTTGTTTCTATATTCTCAGACTGTTGAAAGGATTCAAAGGACGCTTTCTCTGAATCAGTTATCAGGGTCTGGTTGCTTATTACCACTAAAAGAAATTAAAATGATGTTTTTTTAAAAAGCCTGCCTCACGCTCACGTTTCTCTTCAGAGCGCATAAATCTTTCGCCTTTTACTAAAAAGCCTGCCTTTTCATGCCCTCCTCCCTCTATCCTCTCTTGAGCAAACAAATGCTTTGCTTAAACTAGCAGTCACTGAGTACACACCCTGTACCTGTCTGCAGCTGGCACCAGGGAGGGTCAGACACCCTGGGACTTACCATGGCCGTGACTCTGTGTCAAGATTAGAGTTCAGTCACCCAAACAGATGTTCCTCTGTGATAAGAGCAGAGAGAAAATTACTGTGAGAGGGCTGCAGCATTAAAATCATTAATCAGGATAATTCACAGTTTGCATGAGTTAAGCCATGAGGAAGTGATACCCAACTTCATCGAAAGGCTAGTTATTGATTAGCCAAAGATACAAAGGCCAGGCTAATAATTACAGAGAAACTATTAAAACGGCCAAGTTTGGCCAGGCACAGTGGCTCGCGCCTCTAATGCTAGTACTCTGGGAGGCCGAGGCAGGTGCATTGCCTGCGTTCAGTTGTCCGAGACACACCCCATCTCTAAAAAAATAGCCAGGTGTTGTGGCAGGTGTCTGTAGTCCAGCTACCAGGGAGGCAGAGGCAAGAGAGTCGCTTTGGGCCCTAGAGTTTGAGGTTGTTGTGAGCTATGACTCCATGGCACTCTACCAAGGGTGACAAAGTGAAACTCTGTCTCGAAAAAAATAATAATAATAAGTAAAAGAATAAAAATAAATAAATAAAATAAAACAGCCAAATTTATTATAGTGGTAAAATGCAGTATTTTCCTACCTGCTCTTTTGTTTGGAGATAACGCAGTACAAGAACAATCCTGTTGTTTCGTTAGGTTGAAGCACCACCACTCGTACTCAAACCACTACTCGTACGTAGAATCTGAACTGTGCGCTATAGTGCAGATCAGAACCGGTGTCCCCTTTGAGAAAAGAGATAATACAGCTGCAGCAAGAGAAAGTACAGCACCCCAGCCTGTACTCTGTGTGATGTGTGTGCGTGTGTGTGTAATAACAGGCAACCCAACCAAGATTAGAATCTGGTTTTTTTGAGACAGAATCTCACTCTAGAATGGCATGAGCCCAGCCTACCTCACAGCAACCTCAAACCCCCAGGTTCAAGTGATCCTCCTGCTTTAGCCTCCTGACTAGCTGAGACTGTAGGCACCTACCACAATGCCCAGCTAATTTTTCTGGTGTTAGTAGAGACAGGGTCCCACTCTTGCTCAGGCTGGTCTTGAACTCCTGAGTTTAAGAGATCCTGCTACCTCAGCCTCCCAGAGTGCTAGGATTACAGGTGTGAGCCACTGCACAAGGCCTAACATTAGAATCTTTTTGTTTTTGTTGTTGTTGTTGTTGGAGATTCATTGAGGGTACAAGAAAGCAGGTTACACTGATTGCATTGGTTAAGTAAAGTTCCTCTTCTAACATTAGAATCTTTTCATTTCCCAATGGTATTTTCACTGCTACCATTGCAGGATTAAAGATGCTTCCTCCCTTCAAGCTGCAGCCTTACACACACGATTTTGTCCTCAGTTTTCACACCCCCTCGTTCATCAGAAAGACTTGAATCATCACATGTTTTTTTGGTTGTTCAGAATGCAAGACATGTCTTCATTATAGGCCTCTTTTGGGGTTCTCATGATATACAGGCAGCCCTAAGGGGAAATGTTTCTTCCAAACATCTCGTGTATGTCATATTCCAGATGCCACACCTTACCCAGAGCCTCACCTCTACCTGTTTGGTTTTTTTTTTTTTTTTTTTACCTGTTTTTGTTGTCGTCCCACTACTTTGCCCCCTGACTCCTCATCCCTCACTCCAGTCTACCCTATAGTAACACTTGCTAAAGTGTTTCTTTCATTATAGCATTTCTCTGCAAATTACAAAAAGACTTTCCACTATTTTCCCACAACTCCAGTATACTACAAATTCAAACTCCTCAGTTGGGCATACAAAGCTCGTACCAATCAGCTCCCCTCTACTTTTCCTACCTTGTCTCTGAGCCTTCCCTGGGATGAGCCCTCCACTCCTGCCTCATCTCCTTATTGTCCCTGAACCCGCTGCTCATTCCTCCTCTGCACCTTTGCCCAGGCTGTGCTGCCCCAGAATGGAAGGGACTGAGCCCTCATGTGGTGAGGTGAGTCTGCAGCAAATGGTGGGAAACAAGGAGGAACGGAGCTGGGATCGAGGAAATCTGGAAGGGGAAATGTGAATGTGACCAGGCAAGGCTTACGTGTTGATCAGGAGAGTCAAGAAGTACTTAGTTATCTTCAGAAAGTACTATTTGGTCACGTTGTCAAGGCCAGTGCCTTTCGAACACTGTGTAGATCAATATTTGGGGAATCTTATTAAAATGCAGATTCTGGAAGTAGGTCTGGGGGTCCTCCAGGGCCTGAGAGTCTGCATTTTTAACAAGCTTCCAGAGATGCCTCTACTTTTGATTCTAGGATGACCTTTGAGAAGCAAGGCTCTAAATCAATGCTTAGAAAAGGAGCCTTGTTAATATGAGTTAGGTAAGGAAACAGGAGATGCTTAGCCTAAATTTCTTATAAGAAAACCCACACTTGCTAAACCCCTGAACAACAGGAGTTATCAACTCTGATTTACAACCCAGACTCCTACAGCTCTAATCGGACAGAGGGCTAGGCCTTACGAACATGATTTTGATAAGCAACTGCAAACCTTAACCCATTTCGGCCAGCTTGTAGAGGTTGCACACCAACTGTCTGTGTATATAGCTCATCTTTTGATGTAAAGAACAAATTCCACCTCATTTTATACCAAAACCCTGCTCCCAAACAAACACTGGATGCACGTACACATGGTTACCCATTACACATGCACTCATAAATATGCATAGCTTTTCCTCTAAACCTAGCAGGTGAGTGGCTGGTGAGTGGATTTACAGCTGCTCCTCATCGCTCTCATCATGGCCTGAGCTCTGCCTCTTGCAAGATCAGTTCAGTTGTGCACTCCTTATGAGAATCTAAAGCCTGGGCTGGGCAAGGGGTTCATGCCTGGAATTCCAGCACTCTGGAAGGCCAAGGCAGGTGGATTGTTTGAGCTCAGGAGTTTAAGATCAACCTGAGTCAGAGTGAGAACTCATCTCTAAAAATAGCCAGGTGTTGTGGCAGGGGCCTGTAGTCCCAGCTACTTGGAAGACTGAGACAAGCAGATTGCTTGAGCCTAAGAGGTTGAGGTTGCTGTGAGCTATGATGCCACCCGGGGTAACAGAGTGAGACTCTATTTCAAAAAATAAAAATAGGCTCAGCGCCTGTGGCTCAACGGGCTGAGGCGCCAGCCATGTACACCTGAGCTGGCGGGTTCGAATCCAGCCCAGACCCGCCAAACAACAATGATGGCTGCAACCAAAAAATGGCCGGGCGTTGTGGTGGGCACCTGGCATCCCAACTACTTGGGAGGCGGAGGCAGGAGATTTGCTTGAGCCTAGGAATTGGGGGTTGCTGTGAGCTGTGATGCCACAGCACTCTATCCAGGGTGACAGCTTGAGGCTCTGTCTCAAAAAAAATAAAAAAATAAAAATAAAAATAAACAAAGAATCTAATGCCTGATGATCTGAGATGATGTGAGGGAGAGCTGAGTGGTGATGCTAGCACTGGGGAGTGGCTGCAAATACAGATTATCATAAGCAGAGAGATTTGACTATGCTGAGACCATAATAAATCAATTGCTTACACACTCATATCAAAATCATCCCCCCAGGGTGGCGCCTATGGCTCAAGGAGTAAGGTGCTGGCCCCATATGCCGAGGGTGGCCGGTTCAAACCCAGCCCCGGCCAAAAAACTGCAAAAAAAAAAAAAAAAAACAAAATCATCCCCCCGGCCCCTTGTCTGTGGATGACTCACCTTCCATGAAACTGGTTCCTGGTGCTCAAAAGGTTGAGGATCATTGCCCTAAACTGACTAGTGATGTATGATACAGGCCTCGTGAGGCACAAAAACCCAACTTGCACCTACATTGCCAATAGAGCTCTCCTTTCTGTTATTTAGCCATTCTGGTGGTTTTCTGGATGATATAGTCTACTGGGAGAGATGGTCAACAAATAAACAAATGAATAAATGAGATAATTTCTGATATCAGTGAGATAAAAATCTAACAGGATAATGGAGCAGAACAATTGGCCAACTACAGTAGCTCCTGGGTCAAATCCTGCTTTTCTACAGCCTACAAGCTAAGAATGACTTTTAAATATTAAATTAGCTGACAAAAAAATCAAAAGTAGAATATCTTATGACACTTGAAAATGATATGAAATTCAAACTTCAGTGTCCACAAATACTTATTGGAGCATGGTCACACCCATTTATTTATATAAAGTCTGTGGCTACTTTCAAGCCACAACAGCAGAAATGAGTAGTTGTGGTGGAGATCAGATGGCCCACAAAGCCGAAAATATTTACTATCTGGCCCTTCATAGAAAACGTTTGCTGAGCCTCGATATGGAGGATGATGTGATCAGGTTACCAGGAAGGAGCTGGCCCAAACAGAGGGATCGGGAAGGTGTCTCTGAGGAGAGGACATCTGAACTAAGACCTAAGTGAAGGGAAGGGCCAGCCTTCAAAGTTCTGGAGGAAAACCTCTTCCAGGTAGCGGGAACAGTTGGTGCAAACGTCCTGAGGCAGAAATGAGTTTATTGTGTTTGCAGGTTGGATAAAAGCATGGTGAGTAACGGCAAGAGTGGCAAAAGATGAAGATGGAATAGAACCATGTGATACTGTGACTTCCAATAAGGAACAGATATTGGATCATTATCCTGTTCCTGGCACCAAATTCCTAAACCCCTTGGAATTTCCTCAATGATAAGAACAAAGGTGAAAGGAGTATCTTTTGTTATTTATTATAAACTCCTTTCAACCACACCTGAGTTTATGTTAATTAATGAGTTTATGTCAATGAGAGTGGAGGACTGGTTACCAGGAGAACAAACTATGTGATTAGAGAGTTAACATTTTCAGCCCATCTCTTTATCTCAGGGAAGAGAAAAGAGCTGGAGATTGAATTAATCATAAATGGCCAATTGTTTAATCAATCATGTCTATGTGATAAAACCCCAAAAGGATGGTGGGGGCAAAAAGTAAAAGTTTGAAGAGTGTCCAGGTTGGTGAACATGTGGAGATTCTGGGAAGGTGGTGCCCCTGGAGAGGCCACCGAAGCTCTGAGCCCCTCCCCACACACCATCCTGTGCAGCTCTTCCATCAGGCTATTCCTGAATTGTGTTTCTTTTTAACAATAAACTGGTTTTCTTGATTTCTGCGAGCCACTCTAGCAAATGATCAAAGAAAAGGTAAGGGTGGTGGGAACTTCTGATTTACAGTCATTTGGTCAGAAGCACTTGTGACAACCTGGATTTGTGACTGGCATCGGAAGTGAGGGGCAGTCTTGTGGGAATGGGCCCTTAACCTGTGGGGTATGACACTAAGGAAGGTAGTGCCAAAATTGAGTTAAACTGTAGGACACCCAGTTGGTGTCTGAAGAGAACTGGAGAATTGGTGGGTGGGGAAAACCCCACATACACCTGATACCAGAAGTGAACTGTTGAGAGCATAAGGAAAAACAAAATAGTTTGTTTTGCCTACATAATTGGTGTCAGAAAAAAGATTTGCTAGAATGGCCCTGGCTCACAGAAACCTGTAGTTTTAGAATAGAAAGGATGAGAGAGTTAGGGGTGAGGAAATTTTGATTCCTATGTCCACACGGTCACCCATGGTATGGAGCCATAGCAGGGCTAAGATCAGTTACTAAAGGTAAAAGTTACTCCAGGAGGTATTTCACTCAAAGCCTAAGGAAATCCAAACTAATAAGATGAGGTTTGGTGCAATGGCTCATGCCTGTAATCCCAGCACTTTCAAGGCAGGGAGATGGCTTGAGTCCAGGAATTAGAGGCCTGCCTGAGCAACACAGCAAAAACTCATCTCTAAAAAAAAAATCCCTCATTAAGTATAATTTATACGTGAGTGGAACTGAGTTGCTGCTGACTGGTTGACAACCACCCTGGCAGACACAGCTTTTAGGGGTAAGGACCCTCCCATTGATTCCAGGTAGTTTTGGAGTAAATGACAAGTGAGAAAAGAAGGGAAGGGGGGACACCTCCCCAGAAAGTCAACCTTTTATATGAACATTTCCACTCCTTTTTACCACAATCAAGAGGTGGAAAGATGGCTGGAGCAAAGCGTTCTGGAAATGCTGAGAGTCATTACTCAAGGAGCTAGAAATATTTTAGTAAAAGAAAAAATAACATAGCATACTTGAACACTGAGTGCTTTTAGCCGATTTATTTTGAGACGTGGACAATGCATGCCATAAACCCATTTATATAGCAATAGCTGTTATAAATTTACTAAAGTTTTGGGCAGCGCCTGTGGCTCAGAGGAGTAGGGGGCCAGCCCCATATGCCAGAGGTGGTATGTTCAAACCCCGACCCGGACAAAAAAAACTGCAAAAAAAAAAAGGTAAATTTATTAAAGTTTTTAAGTAGAGGATTGAAATGAATGTAGAAAATGGTACTCTTCAACTCTTTTGTTAGATACCAGAGAATATATGTAATGTCATTGTAGTAAGTTCCCCCAGTAACGCATGCTCGCCTTGAGATCCACACAGATGCACACTAGTACAGCCTGGCACCTACAGTGGCCTCAGTAACTCCTGGCAAGGACAAGGGAGAGCAGAGGGAGGGAAAGAACTACATCTCCCCATACAGAATTGCTATAGGCCTGTTCTTAGCTGCACAACTTGATCAGCTCCCGTGGAATGCAAGGCCTTTCTTTCCAAAGCTCCATCTACAGCCACCCACCTGCCCTGCAGGGCCATGCTCTTTGTAGATCCTCTGTGGAAAACTCTGCGCTACCCCAGCTTCCTTGATTCCTTTGTTCTTTCTCTTTGTAGGCCTTCCCACAATCCATAAACTGAACAATATGACCAAGTTCATGATGATTCAGACTGTCCTGGGCTTTTGAAACTTCCTCAGTAGCTTACAGATGGGGCAAAATAAGTAGGAACTATACCTCAATTTTTTTTTTTTTTTGTGACAGAGCCTCAAGCTGTCACCCTAGGTAGAGTGCCGTTGCATCACAGCTCACAGCAACCTTCAACTTCTGGGCTCAAGCGATTCTCCTGCCTCCGCCTCCCAAGTAGTTGGGACTACAGGCGCCTGCCACAACACCCAGCTATTTTTTGGTTGCAGGCGTCATTGTTGTTTGGCGGGCCGGGCTGGATTCGAACCCGCCAGCTCAGGTGTATGTGGCTGGTGCCTTAGCTGTTTGAGCCACAGGTGCTGAGCCTATACCTCAATTTTTATTTATTTTTTATTTATTTATTTATTTTTGAGACAGAGTCTCATTACATCACCCTTAGTAGAGTGATGTGGCATCACAGTTCACAGCACCCTCAAACTTTTGGGCTTATGTGATTCTCTTGCCTCAGCCTCCCAAATAGCTGGCATTACAGGTGCCTACCACAACAGCCAGCTATTTTTATTGTTGTTGTTGCAGTTGTCATTGTTTAGCTGTCCCAGGCCGGGTTCAAACCCGCCAGCCTTGGTGTACGTGGCTGATGCCCTACCCACTGAGCTACAAGCGCCACCCTCAGTTTTTATGTCTGTAAAATACAAACACACTCATTTTTCAGGAGTGGTTCAAATGACCCCTGAAGAGCATCAGGACTATTCAAGATGGAGGGATGAAGACTGAAGGTGAAGGCCGGGTACGGTGGCTCACACCTGTCACCCCAGCACTCTGGGAGGCCAAGGTGGGCAGACTGCCTGAGCTCATGAGTTGAAGACCAGCCTGAGCAAAAGTGAGCCCCCCTCTCTAAAAAAAGGCTGGACTTTATAGGGGTGCCTATAGTCCCAGCTACTTGGGAGGCCGAGGCAAGGGGATCCCTTGAGCCCAAGAGTTTGAAATTGCTGTAAGCTAAGAAGCCACGGCACTCTATCTCAAAAAAAAAAAAAAAAAAAAAAGACTGAAGGTGACACATTTTTTTTAATGATGTCTAAGAAACTTAGGGTTATGGGAAATGTGAGTAGAGGATTGCAGCTTCTTAAAATATCCAAACTGTCAATACCTAGGATGTGGGATAGGACCCCTTAAGTTTTCTTTCTTTCTTTTTTTTTTTGAGACATAGTCTCACTTTGTTGCCCTCTGTAGAGTCCTGTGGCATCTTATAGTTCACAGCAACCTCAAACTCTTGGGCTCAAGCCATCCTTTTGCTACAGCCTCCCAAGTAGCTGGGATTACAGGCACCAGCCATAATGTCCAGCTATTTTTTTTTTTTTAGAGACGGGGTCTCACTCTTGCTCAGGCTGGTCTGGAACCTGTGACCTCAAGCGATCCACCTGCCTCAGCTTCCCAAGTGCTAGGATTACAGGCATGAGCCACCGTGCGTGGCCCGCAACTTAAGTTTTAAAGACAAAGTTTTGGAGCAAATGAAAGAAAGTGGGAATTAAATGTGTGAGATCTATCCTAATAGCAGTTAAATAAGGGAAAAATAAGTTGCAGAGAAGTTTCAACCTATTTCAGGTAAGATTACATATTTCATGGAATATAATAATTTACAGTAGATTCATAAGGAAAAATTAGGTATGTTGAGAATGCATCTCTATTGTTTTTCAGGTGGATGTCTAGGAGGATAATTAGACACTAAAACATAAGTTGCCCTACTGAATCACTGCCAGAAATGGCAAGCCAGGTGCTGACTCAAGTATAAAGTTTCTTATGTCCTTATGGCAGACGGCAGGTACATGGAACAAAGACTTCTGATTTCAATCAAGCGCAGGCCATACGCCAAGGCCACAGTGTTGTGCACTTCCCTTCTTACCCAGAATTTGGAAAACAGGCAAAGTAGATACTTCCCTGAGCATCAGACTAGTAAAATCAGCAAGTGACCATCAAAACAAAGGTATGCAAACTCATCTTAATGGGAAAGAATGGTTCCTGGACTGAAGCAGGCTTGCTGAAATGTATTAGCACATTTAAAAAACAATTGTGTCCAAGGAGTCTCCACATAAAACTGTCACAGCGGATTACTTTGGTACATTTGTCAAAGCCCTGTGCTAAGGAAAGGTTGGGTTCAGTTATTTTTCCGCACTGTGAAGATAAATTTCATCTGTCTAATGCCCCTTGCTCTGATTTTATGGTGGCCAAGCAACTTTTGGACTAGAGTCTGGCTTCCTAACTAACTGAACCTGTCTACCAGTACTGGGTATGTGGATTTTTGTCTAAGTACCAATTTTTTTTTTTTTTTTGCAGTTTTTGGCCAGGGCTGGGTTTGAACCCACCACCTCCAGCATATGGGGCTGGGGCCCTACTCCTTTGAGCCACAGGAGCTGCCCAATTTTTTTTTTTTTTTTTTGAGATGGAGTCTCACTTTGTCACAATGGATAGAATGCCATGTTATCATAGCTCACAGCAAGCTCAAAATCTTGGGTTTGAGCAATCCTCTTGCCTCACACTCCGGAATAGCTGGGACTACTGGTGCCCACCACCACACTCGGCTAATTTTTCTATTTTTAGTAGAGATGGGGGTCTCCCTCTTGCTCAGGCTGGTCTTGTGAACTCCTGAGCTCAAGCGATCCACCCGCTTCAGCCTCCCAGAGTGCTGGGATTATTGTCATAAGACACTGCACCCAGCCAACATTTTATTTCTTAATGTAAATAAATAAAGCAATAATGCGTGTGTGGTGAACCTGATAAATAGGACCCCTTCCCAAGAGTGGAACCCCTTCTTGGTGTGCTGAGGAATACAGTGTCCCTGGGGCTGCTGTTTGCTGCCCTGTAGTGAGTTTCCCTTGGCAATGGGTGATCTCCTTGAGACCCCAACTGAACTGGGCAGCCCATATTCGATTCTGAACACTGACCCACATCTTAGCACAGGAAACCCGAGAGTACATTATGAGGGGACTCGCTGCCCTCCATTTAGTAAGAATGCTAAATCCTTCTCTTCCCTGGAAGATCACATGTGAGTGAGTCATTCACCATTTTTCTTTGGTACATGGTTTCATTTTATATCCCACAAGGATGACTAATTTAAATCACTGTTCTGAAGATTTTCAGAGGGTATGACTGGGCTCCACCCAAGGACTAAAGGTTTTTAAAACCATCTATGAAGGAACATGAAAACAACTCTTTTTTTTTTTTTCTTTTTCTTGTACCTTAGAGCTTTCTAAAGGTAAAGGAAGCTTTGTTACAGTGACGGGGTTTGAAGGGAGAAATAAACATTTTCAAACATTTATTCAAAGGCAAAATGTATAAGCTAAAGGAATATTTGGAGACCTATCTGCTAAGCAATCAGGTAAAAATCTATTCTAACCCAGAACTAGCTAGTTATTCACAGCATTGGAAGGACAATCATACTAATTTCAATCCATGAATAATTCAAAAAACACATATTTTACGTGTAATTTCAACATTCCACTCCTTTCCCCTTCCCACGTCATACTAAAGTCTATTAAAGTTTTCATTCTACTCCAGTGATTCCTTTGTCTAATAGGTAGAGGAAGGAAGGAATAAACATTTATTAAATACTCCTTGGCATTATCTTAATGAAGCTCCCCAATAACTATCAGAGCAATGATTATTATTTTTACTTTACAAGTTAAAAACTGAGACTTAGAAAAGTAATGTGATTTGCCAGAGGTCATACAATTTGGCACATGGCTATAATGGAATCTAACACCCAGCTTGTCTGACTGGAAAATCTGCCAGGAATAGAATAATGAAAACTGGCTGTGGTGAGTTCTATTTTGTGTTAAGCAGTAGAGTTAAATATCTACATGTTATGAAAATAAAAGGAGAAGTGGCCGAAATGACTGCCGGGAAAGGGGACCTAGTCCTGCATGCTTAGCTCAATCCCTGCAATTGTTAAACATCTGCTCTCAGCTCCACAGGTGGAAGTTTCAAGTAGGGCACAAATCAAAGTATATTCTGATAAGCTTTATAGATGTGTAGGTGCCCCACCTTATTTGTCTGCTTACTGTATTCAGCTTGCATCATAATAGTACTTCAGATTTTCTTCTTTTTTTTGAGACAGTCTCACTCTGTTGCCCAGGTTAGAGTGCCGTGGCCTCAGCATAGCTCACAGCAACTTCAAACTCCTGAGTTCAAGAAATCCTCCTGCCTCAGCCTCTCAAACAGCTGGGACTACAGGTGCCTGTCACAATGCCCAGGCTAGTACTTCGGATTTTTTGTTGTCCTTGTTATGTGAGTGACTCCTAGCACCACCTGTGGACTACAGACATTGGAATCCTGGTTGGCTATTTTTTCATTGTTGGTAGGGGTTTTTTTGTTAGTTTTTGCTTTTGTTTTTTTTTTAACTATTTTGCCTTTGAATTGCAGACAAACTGTTTGGATTCCCTCCATCTCAGGCCAGTGACAGCAGAAACAAGAAGTTGATGTAGGAGCAATGCTGATCATTGCTCACTATCATGGGACTGATGTGATAGTTTACTGATGTCTCACATTCATTCATTCATTCACTCATTCCACCAACCTTATCTGAATGCCTGCCCCACACCAGGTACACTGTAGGTGTTAAAAGGCACACTTTAATGTCCACCTGTCTACCTGTCATAACAGAATGTTATCCTTCATGCCTTGTCTAAGAGTAACCTTTTTTAAAAAAAAAAAAAGTCTTAGAGGCGGTTGGTGATGACTTGGTTGAAATTCCTTCCTATTACAAGGACTTTACAATCTTTCTCAGAAGTCATCTCCCAACTTCTAGTCACCCTCCCTCTGGCTATGGGGCTCACTCCCCCACGGCAGGCTTTGCCACTGCTATGCAGCTCTGAGAGTCAGGAGATGACCTTACATTTTTTGTCCTGTCCTTTGGAACAAAAAGGACTTTATTTTAAATTATTTATTGACCATTTAGTGATATTGAATGCTTAGATGTTTTATCTATATTACATCATTTTGTCCACTCTTTTCCCAGTGAACTGGATGTGATAATGTAAGTGTTAGAGAAGTTCTGCACAGGATCCAAGGTCCCTCAGTGGGAGGTAATAAAAGCTATGTTCTTACAGTTCTGTCCAACTCTAGAGACTTCATATCATACCATGCCAAATACATGTATGTATGCATGTATTATACATGTATAACTATGTATTAAGGCAGGTGACAATTCTAGAAGCTTTTAGAATAACAATGAAATAAAAACTTTAAATTGTCACATATAGGCTCGGCGCCTGTGGCTCAATGGGCTAAGGCGCCAGCCACGTACACCTGAACTGGTGGGTTCGAATCCAGCCCGGGCCCGCCAAACAACAATGACGGCTGCAACCAAAAAATGGCTGGGTGTTGTGGCGGGCGCCTGTAGTCCCACCTACTTGGGAGGCGGAGGCAAGAGACTCGCTTGGGCTCAGGAAATGGAGGTTGCTGTGAGCTGTAATGTCACAGCACTCTACCCAGGGTGACAGCTTGAGGCTCTGTCTCAAAAAAAAAAAAAAATTGTCATATATATCTTGCTGAGCTAAACACTTCCTTGTTCTTTAAACAAGCTGGGTGCAAGAAAACAAAAACAGTAACCAAAACAGGAAAGAACATTCCTCTCCCAGACTTACCTGACAGCAACTAGACCACACTGTGAGTGGCAGACAGACAGCTCCCAGTAAAAAGTGTTTAGTCCTAGGCTGGTGGCCATTTCAAGAGAGCAACACATTTCTAACTCCCACGCACTCAGCCCTAATTCAGTCACAGCCTTTGTAGTGGGAGAACAATGCGGCATGTCTCTGTGATAATGTCTCTTTGAGCAGACACATGGTCAGAGTCGTACCATCTCCAGCTAGGAGGGAAGTAAGGATTCTACCCAAACACATTCTGGGCCTGCCCTTGTAACAGAGCCCAGTATTTAACTCAGATGGGAAGGTCATGGCTGATCCAACCACAATATAAAAGTGCTCAAAGCACAGCCTGCTTCAGAGACCAGCTGATGTGCTGTGCCCCTGGAGCAGCTGCGCCCAGTGTCAAAGGAGGTTGGATATAATGACCCCATTCAGTTACGTTTACTCTAATGTCAGCAATATTAAGGTTATCCAGTATGTATGGGTAGGGAGAGAAAGGAATGACAAAAATTGCTCTTCAAGCTTTTGTGATGAACTGAAAACATTGTGGGCTTTCATTTAAAGCCTAAGACGTGGTTGGCACAGGTATGATATTTCCCCAGCCCTACATGGCAGGTGCTTATACTATGAGGCAGCTCCTGTCCAGATGTAAAAGTATAACTCTTTTTTTGATCACTCAGAGATGATTTTCCCCTATTTCAGACCAAAAGGTCAAGCAAACCACAGGTAAGAGAGCAATTCCAAGGCTGAATGGAAGTATACAAAGAAAGCAGGAGTAGAAATGGAGGAGAAATTCTTGCCCCCAGAAGGAGTGACTTTCTGCCAGGGTGGGGCTGTCACCATGGAGAGGACTTCAGTGAGCACCCAGACAACTCCTGCCTTTCATAGGAAGAAAACTGCCCTATCTACAGGCCAGTGATGGGACCACCTTCTGGGTAATGTACATGGTAATAACATGTCAGGTTCTTTCAGATGACCCTAGGTCTGGGAGATGTTGCCATCATGGGAAGCACAGATTCACTCTGGAACAGAAGAATTCATATCATCCTTCTGATGAAAAACAGTAAAGGGAAGGTATAAATCTAATGAGCATTTTACCCCAATTTTTAAACACTTTTTAAAAATATGAAATCCTGGGTGGCGCCTGTGGCTCAAGGAGTAGGGGGCCGGCCCCATATGCCGGAGGTGGCAGGTTCAAACCCAGCTCTGGCCAAAAACTGCAAAAAAAAAATGAACTCCTTAACAAAAAACAACTCATTGGCTCAAGGAGTAGGGCGCCGGCCTCATATACCAGAAGTGGTGGGTTCAAACTCGGCCCCAGCCAAAAACTGCAAAAAAAAAGGGTGGCACCTGTGGCTCAATGAGTTGGGCACCAGCCCCATATACTGAGGGTGGCAGGTTCAAAGCCGGCCCTGGCCAAACTGCAACAAAAAATAGCTGGGTGTTGTGGTGGGCGCCTGTAGTCCCAGCTATTCAGGAGGCTAAGGCAAGAGAATCACCTAAGCCCAAGAGCTGGAGGTTGCTGTGAGCTGAGACACCACAGCACTCTACCCAGGCCTATAAAGTGAGACTCTGTCTATGTAAAAAAAAAAAAAGATCTATACATTTGATAATATGTATCTTGTATCTCAATAAAGTAATATAATATATTCAGCCTAAGAGGCCAAAATCTCAGCTTCGTAAACTGACAATGGCCTCCCAGGGGGAACATGATGCTGTTACTCTTCATTTTGCAATCCCCACTCTAAGGCAAAATCCAATTCAGTAGATTCCAAAAATCCATACAGCGTCTGTGCCACATCATGGGTAAAATCACATCTCCTCAAGGAAAACAATTATTTAAAGAGAAAATCTGTCAAGCATGGTTAGGCTTTGCCAAGGGTTCCATTGTGTTTCCTGATCTGTTCTCAGCGTTACTTTAGAATCACAGTCCCTTAAGGAAACATGCAAGGTCACATAGTTCCATGCTTCTCCTTCAGAAACACCACAGGTAAACTATTCCTGGTGAGTGAGAATCTAATACAACGACCCTCACTGGTTGATCACATAAGAAGCCCAAGTTCATCACACACTTCTGGTGCTGATCTCCAGTTGTTGTCTGTTCTGTTAGCGGGAATATGTCTATCTGCACATGGGCCACCCCAGTGTCTACTCAAGGTTCACAAACTATAGGCCACCTGAGACCAAATTCCAAGGTTGACCAGGAATCTTTTTCCTTTTTGCGACAGAGTCTCACTGTGTTGCCCAGGCTGGAGTGCAGTGGCATCATTATAGCTCACAGCAACCTCAAACGCCTAGGCTCCAACGATCCTCCTGCCTCAGTCTCCCAAGCAACTGGGACTACAGGCACGTGCTATTATGCCTGATTAATTTTTATATTTTTTGTAGAGATGGGGTCTCACTGTTGCTCAGGCTGGTCTTGAACTCCTGACCTCAAGCAATCCTCCTGCCTCTGCTTCCCAGAGTGCCAGGATTACAGGCATGAGCCACTGTGCCTGGCCTGATCAGTACTCTTGGTGCCTTCTCTTGTCTTAGCAAGGATAAAACAAGAAGAGCAACTTGTCAGAAAAACTAATAACCCTGAATCTAGTATATGGTCTTTTTCTTATCACCGTCTTTCTTTACAAAATCCTTGTGATAGAGGAGGGAAATAGAACAGACTGGATCCAAATGTGAGACTGAAGTACCCAGGTGTGGAGAAACGGGAACCCTTACACATTGCTAGTGGGAATGTAAATTAGCACGGCCATTATTGATAACATTATGGCATTTCCCAAAAAATTGAAAATAGAATTACCGTATTATCTAGCAATCCCATTTCTGGCATTTACCAAAGATTTGAAATCAGTATGTTGAGGAGATGTCTGCACCCCCATGTTCATTGCACCACTATGCACAATAGCCGAGTTATGGAATCAACTTCAGTTATCCATTAATAGGTGCATATCCGGATAAAGGAGTTATGCCATTTATATACAGTGAAACATTATTCAACTTTTATTTTTATTTTTTTTTTTTTGAGACAGAGTCTCACTATGTCACCCTCAGTGGGTGACACTGACCAGAGTGTAGTGGCGTCACAGCTCACAGCAACCTCAAACTCTTGGGCTTAAGTGATTCTCTTGCCTCAGCCTCCCAAGTAGCTGGGACTACAGGTGCCTCCCACAACACCTGCAGAATGTTGTAATCCTGCATTTTTTGTTGCAGTTGTCATTGTTGTTTAGCAGGCCCAGGCTGGGTTCGAACCTGCCAGCCTCAGGGCATGCGGCCAGCACTCTAATCACTGTGCTAAGGGTGCCAAGTCTATTATTCAGTTTTTAAAAAGAAAATTTTGTACTTTGCAAAAACGTGGATGGGCTTGGAGAACTTCGTACTAAGTAAAACAAGCCAAGCACAGAAAAAGTAATACCGCATGCTCTTTGCTCTTTTTAGTTCGACTGAAGAACTAAAGAATTAAACAGAAAGAAAAATTTTTTTCTTTGAAATACACTGCACAGTGTGGTGAATATAATAAATAAGGTATCATCACTAAAAGTAAATTTCAAAAGTTCTTACCAAAGAAATAAGTCTTCAAGGTGATGGATATGTTAATGTGCCGACTTAGTTCTTACACAGTGCATTCATAAATCAAAACATCACTTTGTACCCCATAAATATATACAACTCTAATTTATAATTAAAAACAAAACTAAGAAATACAAAAGTATTGGGGGAAAGGGATTTACAGGGAGTCAGTGATAAAGCCATAAGAGTTGGCGGCAGCTAGATACACAGGCTTGATGCTGCCCCGTCCTTTCTCTCTGGCTGTAAAGGTCCATCACCACCTCCATTTTCCCATGACGGAAAACTCTCTGGATTAGCAGGAAAAGCAGCCCAGTTCTCCCCCACAGATTTACACTGGCTCAACCCCTGATTTCTGGAAGTAAGTATAGCATAAACATTGCTTTCTTCAAAGTCTCATTTTTTGCCCTGCAAATAATCAAGTTCCAGCTTTGCGGGCAACCCCTTCTCCCACTGGCTCAAAGACTCCCTAACAGGGCCAGGGCGGAGTTCTGTTCCCAAATGTTTCCAGAATTCAAGCTGAGTCTAGCAGAAGAACACAAAAACAGAACTGTTAAAATCCTTCCACAGTGCATTTCTGATTCACATAAGGAACTTGCCATTGCTGACAGCTTCTTCCAGTTTCTCATTCAAAATCTCCTGAAGCCATGGGAAGAAGAGGGAAGAAACTCGTGGCAAAACTGAAAAGACGAGCGAGAAGCTGAGAGGAACTGAAACTAATTGAAGGCAGATGGAGCTGGATGGCGGTGTGTGTGTGAGGGAGGGAGAGACAGAGAGAGAACAGAGACAGGAGAGAGGTGGGTTCTAACTCTCTACCAGCTCTGCATGCTGTGGGGATCCATCCAGAAAAATCCAGAAAACTCCACCATGAGGTGTGACGAGCTGTGAGGTAGGCCAAGGGCTGGCTCTACTCACCTCCAAACAGGCCTAGAGCTGTTGTGGCAGAAGCCACACTGCCAGCGTAGATTCAGGCGTGATCAGTAAGAAGTCTGGAAGAAATGTATGCTGGGAGGTATTTTACATATACATATATTTTTTAATTTTCATTTTTTTTTTTTGCTCAAAGAACCAGACCTTAGGGGGAAAACACACACACACACACACACACACACAGAAGCAGAGAGGAACAAAGAGAATACCAGCTCGAAACTGGGAATTAGGCCGGGCACGCTACAAACAACCCCTCTCCTGTGATATAGCTCATAGTAACACAAAAAGGTACACAGGGTGAGACTTAGAGTGTTTGGTTTTGTTCGTTTGTTTGTTTTGAGACAGTCTCACTCTGTTGCCCAACCACCTCAGTCAGCCTAACTTACAGCAACCTCAAACTTCTAGGCTCAAGAGATCCTCCTGCCTCAGCCTCCTGAGTAGCTGGGACTACAGGCACCTGCCACAATGCCTGGCTAGTTTTTCTGTTTTTACTGGAGGTGGGTCTTGCTCTTGCTCAGCCTGGTCTCAAACTCTTGAGCTAAAGCAATCCTCCCTATCTTTTGACACATAGTCTTTAGAAGCCAACACAGTAGCCTTAAGCCCCACATTACTGAGAAACTGAGAAACTGAAATATGGCTAGAGTAACCAAGGAAATAAATTTTAAATTTGGCCTCATTTTAATTAAATTTAAATTTTAAAATTGGTGCAGTTTTAATGGGAAAAATTAAATATTTTCCCATTTCACCCAGCTTTATTGCGTTGGTAAGGCTACGACTTCACTTTAGGCATTGCGTATGTAGGGCAGCTGTTAGGCACATGGCAGCTTTTTATCTAGTATTACATGTAATCACTCAATGTATCACTTTGATAAAATATTCTAATGTGTTTTTGAATGTATTTTACACAGAGCACAAGGAACATGGACACCAATGTTGTCACTGTAATTAAATTTAATTATTTTAATTATAAAACAATTATTTTCTAGTTTAAAAAGAATGGACACATTCTAACATTCAAAACAAAGACCAATGTTGAACTGAGTGGAGCGGCAGGCGCATTGTGAGTGGCAGGCGCATTGTGAGTGGCAGAGCAAAGAAAAAGAGACCAAGCTGAGCGAGAATTAGTGAACTTAACTTGGACAGATGTAGTAGGTAGGCTTTTCACTTCAAAGCCAAATTCTTCTAAAAGAAGATAAACCAGTTTTTTTTCGATTTAGATGCAAATGTTATGCAAATATTAAAGAAAAATTATGTTTAGATACTTGATTTAGTTATTGGAAACATTTTAAGTATATTGGAAATAATTTGATCATGTGAATTTACATGAAAAGTGTACATTTTAGGAAATCAAAATACAGATCAAGTATTTCTGATGAAAATTTAGCATTCAATCTCAGATGTGCTCTAACTATAAAATATTCACCAGATTCTTAAGACTTAGTATGAAAAGAAGCCTGTAAAATAACTCATTAATAATTTTTATGTTGATTACATCTGAAATACTTTGAATACATGTGGTAAAATAGTCTGCATTTTTTTTTTTTTTTTTTTAGAGACAGAGTCTCACTTTGTCACCTTCAGAAGAGCGCTGTGGCATCACAGCTCACAGCAACCTCCATCTCTTGGGCTTAAGCGATTATTCTGTTGCCTCAGCCTCCCAAGTAGCTAGGAGGCTACTTCTTTTTGTTGTTGCAGTTTGGCTGGGGCCAGGTTTGAACCGGCCACCCTCAGTATATGGGGCCGGCACCCTATTCAGTGAGCCACGGGTGCCGCCCGGTCTGCATTATTAAAGTTAATTTTTCCTGTCTCTTTTTAGTTTCTTTTCTTTTTTTTTTTTTTTTTTGAGACAGAGTCTCACTATGTCGCCCTTGGTAGAGTGCCGTGGCATCACAGCTCCCAGCAACCTCAAATTCTTAGGTTTAAGCGATTCTCGTGCCTCAGCCTCCCCAGTAGCTGGGACTACAGGCGCCTGACACAACGCCTGGCTATTTTTTTGTTGCAGTTCAACCCGGGCCAGGTTCGAACTCCCTTGGTATATGGGGTGCCCTACCCACTGAGCCACAGGCGCCACCCTCTCTTTAGTTTTTTAAATGTAACAACTAGATCATTCAGAGTTGTAGTTGAGGCTCACTTAATATTTCTACTGAACAGCACTACTCTAGATGTAACTCATGTTATTTAGTACTAATTATTATAGCTAATGTTGATTGAACATGTATAAGGTCACATACTATTTTAAACACTTTACAGTAATAGACTATCTCTTTTTTTTTTTTTTTTTTGATACAGAGTCTCATTATGTTGCCCTCAGTAGAGTGCAATGGCATCACAGCTCACAGCAACCTCAACCTCACTTAACCCTCTTGGGCTTAAGTGATTCTCTTGCCTCAGCTTCTCAAGTAGCTAGGACTATAGGCGCCCACCACAGCACCTGGCTATTTTTTGTTGCAGTTGTCATTGTTGGTTAGCTGGCCCAGGCTGGGTTGGAATCTGCCAACTTTGGTGTATGTGACTGGCACAGTAACCACTGTGTTATAGGCGCTGAGCCTGGCTATTTTTTGGTTGCAGTTGCCATTGTTTTAGTAGGCTCGGGCGAGGCTCGAACCCATCAGCCTTGGTATATGTGGCGGTGCCCCACCCACTGAGCTATGGGTGCTGAGTCAAAAAACTGTCTCTTTACATCTCCTCCATCGCTGACACAAAAAAACTTATTTATCTTCTTTTTTTTTTTTTTTGAGACAGAGCCTCAAGCTGTCACCCTGGATAAAGTGCGGTGGCATCACAGCTCACAGCAACCTCCGACTCCTGGGCTCAAGCGAGTCTCTTGCCTCTGCCTCCCAAGTAGCTGGGACTACAGGCACCCGCCACCACCATTTTTTGGTTGCAGCCGTCATTGTTGTTTGGTGGGCCCGGGCTGGATTCGAACCCGCCAGCTCAGGTGTACGTGGCTGGCGCCTTAGCCCGTTGAGCCACAGGCGCCGAGCCTATTTATCTTTTTAGTGTCTTCATTACCCCATGTGATTAAAAAGGAAAAAGAAAAACACAATATAGACCTATGACAACATGCTGGAGAACAAGGGAAAAGGAACAAAGCTTCCGAATGTTTAAAGAATCTATCCCTGAAAATAATCCACTCAATTATTCAGAAGAAACCCTCAGGAAACTACTGTAAAGCTAGGTGATGAATAATTACATGGGGATTCATTTTGTTATTCTCTCACTTGTGTATATATTGAAAAATGTCCATAAGAAAACTTCTTACAGGCTGGGCAAGGTGGCTCACGCCTGTAATCCTAGCACTCTGGGAGGCCTAGGTGGATGGATTGTCTGACTCATGGGGTTCGAGGCCAGCCTGAGCCAGAGCGAGACCCTATCTCTAAAAATGAGCTGGGTATTGTGGCGGGTGCTGTAGTCCCAGCTACTTGGGAGGCTAAGGCAAGAGAATCACTTGAACCCAGGAATTGAGGTTGCTGTGAGCTATGACACCACACCACTCTACCGAGGATGACAAAGTAAGATTCTGTCTCAAAAAAAAAAGAGAGAACTTTTCATAAGTGACTCTTATCCACTACTAAAATAATAATTTGATTTTATTTCTACTAGTTTTCTCCCACCCCTAACAGTTGAGGGAACTCACCCATGAGGTAGGTTATAATAATTTGCTTACTATATGACTCATCTGGTTCCCTGCCTGCTAAACTTAGCCAAACCTCTTCTTTTTCAGGCATAGCAAAAACACCCAAAGGCAGGGCTGTTTGGAAAGGGCTAGGATTCTACTTTTAAAAGATGGGTTGGTAGATCTCAAGTGACTGGTGCTTTATTCCTGCAAACTTAAGCCAACCCTGCCTCATAAGGCCAGGGATGTGCTGATAAGCTCAACAGCCGGCTCTCCAAGGAAAGAAAATCCCAAATGTTTAGCTCTTTCTTTGGTGTAAATATTTCCACCAATATCTCACGTTATTAATGTGACCAATTTTAAGTGACTAATATGATGTCACTATTCATGGAGTTGGGAATAAATGGACAGTAGCACACTGTTATACACTATTTCCTCTATACAGATATAATAGACATAAATTTAAAAATGAATAATTAAAAATTAGGAAAAGAATGTGAGATGATTCTGATGCATTCTCAAGTTTGAGAACCTCAATTCTATACCAGTAATTCTAGACTCCTAATTAGACAGGGGTTGTAACTACTGATGCTTAAACAGGTCCCCAAACCACAATATGGATATTTCAGAGTGTAGACTGCCACTTATAATCTTACTCAAGTATAAGGGAATGGGGAGAGGGGTAAATTATATTAATCAGGGAGCAAGTCATGACACTTTTTAAAATATCTATATAAACATCTATATAAATGTTGTGCTTGCCAAAGATTGTTTAAAAAGTAGATTTCTTAAAACTATTCACTGAGGCAAGCACGCATTACTCCTGGCAGGCCTGATCTGTTATTTTATGATATCTGTGAAACTCCAAATGAAATTCTCTTCTTACACATGGGTGTTGGTGTAATCTGTGATGGGGATCATTCAGGCTGAGAATGCAGAACAAGAAATGAATTCCAGTCCCTGCTCTGCCCTCCAGATTTAACACCACCTACAAGAGCTGGTTTATTTTGGCATAAAATTGGGATAGTAGAGGTTATTGCACAGGATTTCTGTGAGAATTAGCAACAATGTCAACCTCTATTATACCCTCCTTGTTCCTTAAGAGAATCTTCTTTCTGTTTAGGGATTCGGTTTGGTAAACCAGGAGGAACTAATGATGGGTCCAAGGCAACTCCATTTCAACTGCCCTGAATAGTTTAGGAGTGGTCAAAAAAGAAATAAAGACAAACCAGCCAAGCAGGTACAAAGAAAGATTTTCCCCCAAGCTAAGACAACAGAGTCAACCAGGCAAGTTCTCCCTTTTTTCTGGCTTTGGTTATTGTCAGGACATGACATTTAGAACTATGGCTTCAAAAGGATTCTAATGAATATAGACTGTAATGCACCTAGAATGGAGGAAAGTCCTCACATTCAAAGTGCACAAAAATCACTGAGGGTACATTTAGAAATAAAGATTTCAGGGGCAGGACCCTGTACTCTTGGACTTGAGTCAGCAAATCCTGCATGGGTCCTAGAGACATCATTTAGTCAAGTTTTAGTAAGCACTGTTGGTATTCTCATTACCTTAGTTCAGGCTCTGATTCTTACACAGTTGGTCTTTAGACTCCAGTTCCAAAAATGCTACTTGCTATGTGTACACACAGCCCTTACTTAAATATTCATTTCACCCCTGTCATGTACAAGGCATCGCAGGAGAAACAAAGATGGAGAAGATGTGATCTTGCTTTCAGGGAGCTTGTAACCTGGTAAGGGAAACAGCATGGGTATGCAACTCATCTCATGACAAAGCAGCACACGCGAACTCTGCAGAGCGGGCAGAGACAAGGTCCCCCTGAGAAATTCAAAGAGCTCTGGGTTGACCTAGGCTTTGAACAATAATGGAATTTCAACAGGGAAAGTGTCTTCCAGGCAAAGAACAATAAAAATGAAGCTTCAGTTGTGATTATAAACGGTAACTTACATGAAAAAGAGTGCTCAGTTTGGAGTTGAGCTAGATATTCAGGACACCATGAAGGCAGGAAGGGCTGCAAAAGTAATTTTCAAAACTAGATCATTTTGCGGCAGGCCAAGCTTAGAGTCTGGACTAATATTTCCAGAGTATGAGAAATCTCCCATTCGTTCAGCACACCTTTAGCAAGCACCCACTATGGGCTCAGCATTGTGCTCACCAGAGGTTGGCAGCTGCACGGCCCCTACCCTCAGTGGAGCACAAAGCTGAGTGGAGAAGACAGCGTGTGATCAGACATAGTAAAGTGTGGACAGCCCTGTGCTGGAGCAATCACAGAGAAAGACAGAAGCACCTGGGAGAGGCCTCTAACCCAGATTAAGGCGACTGTGGCAGGAGACCACGTCCAAGATGAATGTTGGTGAGTTGGCGAGACTTAAGCAGGGAAGCAAGGAGTCACGTTTCTCCAAGGCTGAATCTCTGCCTTGATTTCCTTCCTGGTACTCCGTTCTTTCATATTTATAAAAAATATATATTTATTACATACCAGGACCAGGAACTGGAACATATGTAAAAGGAAACAGAGATTTATAATCCAAGCCAGAAGTCCTAGACCTTGTAGGACCCATCCCCAGTACTGTGCCTACCAGAATGACCTTAATTTCTAAGGGGCCTCCAGCTCTACCTCTGGGACGAGGCACTCTGACAGACAAGCCACTCCTCCAGAGTGCTTCGGTCTTGCTTTCTCATCTCCACGCCTGTGCATAAACCCTCTTCTCCAACCTCTTCTCAATATAAAGCTTCCCTCTCCAGGAAGCCTTCTCAGACCACCCATGATAGAGTTAGACAGCTGCCATTATTCCACAGCTGTCTATGCCCAATGGGTGTATCAAAGCACTTATACAATCCTCTGATTTTTGAATTGTTGATTTACTTATCTCAGTAAGGATGGGGTCTGTGCGTTTCACTCTTGAATCTCTACTGCCTGTCACATTATAAACATATACATTATAAATTTCTCCTTTTGGCAGAGGCCATTAACCTGTCCAAAGTGCTGAGCTCCTTGGCTTTAGATGCTCCTGATACAGGATTCCCCCACTCAAGACTGGACAGGGATTTCCCCATTCTCTAGGCCTAGGTGAGCTCAGAAATCAGACCCCCATTTCCAGGCACAAACAGGCTGCCTTTTCCAGGCCACACCCTTTGGGCTCTAACAAGATCATGAACAAAGCAGCCTGAAACCTTTTTGGGGTAGTTCCACCTTGAGTAGGGAACATATACCCCAATCCCTTCCCTGAGACAAAAACTCAAAAGACCTAATAACCTTGTCTCAGGGGAGTGTCTGCATTCAACTTCGAAAGGATATTTTTCCATCTACCAAATCCTAGCCAAAATGTAATTCTCCAGACAATATATACCGCTAGACAAAGGTATATATTTGGAGACTATAAGGGAGACTTCCAACTTGGGTCTTCCCCTTTTCCAAAAGCGCTGGGGCTTTTTTACTGCTTCTGTATTCCTTTCTGTCTAATAAAATCCTATCTTACCACTGATCTGTGGTACAAAGGTTCATTCTTCGAATCCCTGAGACCAAGGACCTACTGAAGAAGAAATTCTGGTAACACTACCCTACATCTCACTCTCACAAGAATGACCACCAGAATCATGAGCACCTTCTTCTCACTCAATCTCTGCTCTCCGCTCCTCTTCCATCAGCTGAATACCTCCTGGATACTTAGAATGACCCAGATCAACACTGAGTTCACCTTTGGACATAGATTCTATTTCTTCCCCTCTGAAAGAATCCAGCCCCATAGTCAGCCTCCTCTCCTAGTCCTGCCTTTTATAGCTGCTTCCCCCACTTTTAAACCATTATACAGTATTAAGAATGGTAGATCAGGAATATAGAATCTTAACACTAAGCTCAAATCCTGGCTGTACCACTTGCCAACATGTGACTTTGAAAAATTACTCAACTCTCTGGTGCCTCAGTTTCCTCATCTGTACACTGTGACAATAATACTAGCACCCACCTAATATGGGTGAAAATTTAATAAAATAACATGCCAGGTGTTTGGCCCAGGGCCAAGTTCATAGGAAACACTTGTTGAATGTGAGACACTAATATGTAGTACCAGTGGTATGGACAGGCAGAGCCCTCACAGACTAAGACACAGTGTGGCTGAAGAAGGAGGGTCCAGGCTCCCTCAGTACCCATGACCTAACATCACTGTGATGACTTTCTCTGCCAAAGGGCCCTGCCCTACCAGATCTATCTAGTCTATAGGCCCTGGCTTTGCTTCTTTGCTTCTGCAGCTAAGGACACACTGGAAAAAAATAGAGGTTTCCCCACGAACCTACTTGGGGCACCTTATATTCTTTTGGGATCCAACTGAAGTATCATCAAATAAATCAATAACACAAACGAAACATATGGCAAAGATGAGCAGTGGCAACTTCATCTCATGGGAAACCAATTGCATGCTAGCTCTTTGTATACACATAAGGAAGTCTATTATCATACGCCAATTTTGAGATTGGAAAATGTGATAATTACTCATTCTCCCTCTTCACAAACAATTTTAAATGGGCAGGTAATATCTGCAACTCTCTATTTTAAAAAAATTAATAGGTAATACATGAACATGATAAAAAAATTCAAATATCACACAAAGGTATATTATGTGTAATGGTAAGTGTGTAAGACTTTCCTTCCCTCTCTCTCCAGGAAGCCACTGTTATAAATTTCCCATCTATCCTCCTAGAAATATTTAATGCATTAATAAGCATATAAGAATAGAAGTTGTGTCCATCATCTTTATGAAAGAAATGGTAACAAAATATGTATCTTGAATATCATTCTGTATCACTTCCTATGGACCTGCAATCACTTTTAACACCTGCATAGTATTGCATTGCATGAATGTTCCATAATTTAGCCAGGAACAGATACATATTGATAATTAGGTTGTTTCTCCTATTTTGCTACTATAGCAAACTACAATGTATGTATCTGCTGGGGCTCAGAAACTGATAGCCCAAAACATGGCACTTTGACATGCGGAACTGAAGAAGCTGCACCAAGATCGCTCCTGCCTCTCCCACTCACTCTGGTCTCTCAATCCCGTCTCTCCCAAAGCTCAGGAAGAAGGTGTTCTCTAAAGTTCCCTTGAGAGAGGATACCCGCCAAAAGTGAGGTCTAAGAGAACAGAGGTCTTCTCCAGGAGACCCCAAGGATACACCTGTGAGACCCTCCCTGAGGTGACTCAGCTCTTAGGAATGTAGAAACTTAACTTCCTGGGATGTGGAAAGGAAGGCTTACTTCCACTTCTGTCAAAGCCCAGAGTTCTGTAAAAGCAGAGCCCACTTCTCCAGCTTGATTCAAACTGACCAATGAGAAAGGTACCGGTGGGCCAGAACTTTTTGACTGGAGATAAAAAGGAGAAGACGGAGCCAGGTGGGAGCCCAGACATTTTGGGGCTCTCGGTCTGCTGCTGCTCTGCCGGCTGAAATAAAGCCTTTCCTCTTTTAAACGTGGTGTTTGGTGCTCTTTCTCTCCACTGGGTCTCATCTTCCTGCAGCACCCTTGTATACCTAAAGTCTGCCAAAGATGGAAACCATCACCTTTGGTCCCTTCCTTGAGCTTTCATTAACTGAACGCTTATGACAGGAAGAAAGAGTGAAATCTGTCAGTGCACAAGCACAGACTTTTGTCACAAACCACTGTCTGCTCTAACGGCCCAACAAGCTTTGTCCCAGGCTACTTTATGTCCTCCAAGCCCATTGAATTCCCCCCAAAATCATCCTCCCTTTCTCATCTCTTTTCCATAACAAGTAGAGTATAAAAGCATCTGTATCCCATTGCAATATTGAGTAATCATTTCATGATTTTCCCCAATGCACACTAATTAATTTGTATGCTTTTCCTCCAGTTAACCTCCTTTGGTAAGTTGATTTTTTCTTTTTTGAGACAGAGCCTCAAGCTGTCACCCTGGATAGAGTGCTGTGGCATCACAGATCATAGCAACCTCCAATTCCTGGCTCAAGCGAGTCTCCTGCCTCTGCCTCCCAAGTAGCTGGGACTACAGGCGTCCGCCACAACGGCCCGGCCATTTTTTGGTTGCAGCCACCATTGTTGTTTGGCAGGTCCGGGCTGGATTCGAACCCGCCAGCTCAGTTGTACATGGCTGGCGCCTTAGCCCGTTGAGCCACAGGCGCCGAGCCGGTAAATTGATTTTTTCATCAAGCCTTCAGAAGACAAAGGGGAAGATTTCCCTTGGCCTCAGCAATAATTTTATATAATATTTTAAATAATCTTGTGCATGAAGCAATGTTTTGACTGCCTCACATGAGGTCATGTGTGGAATATGCCACTTAGGGCATCATGTCAGCCCTCAAAGTTTTGGACTGGGGGCATTTTGTATTTTGGATATTTGGATGCTCAACCTTTATCCATGATTGGGTTTAGAAGGGTATCTATAAACTCTCAGCAACTGTAGGAAAATGTTAAATATGTTTATTTAAGAGGATCCATGGCTTTCATCAGATACTTACAGGGGTCTGATACTCTAAGAAAGGTAAGAACCAAAGTCAACACATCCTTGCAAAGCATCAAAAAGTAGCAATAGCCAGGAAGCCACAAATCCAATTCCAAAATCACTATGCACCAAGCTCTGATGGAGTCATAGTAGGGCAGAAAGGTTAAGAGAATAAGCTTTAGCATCCTGGCAGCAGGATTTAAGCCTCAGTTCACAAGTGGTCTGAACTTGACCAAAAATCACAACTTGGAGCCTTGGGATTCTCATCTGTAAACTAATGCTAATAATCCTTCTCTGGGTAAAGTGAATATTAAATAAGATAGTCCAAAATTAGTATTATTCAAAGTTGCTCCAGTGAGGGCATTCAAACTGCTTGCATAAGCAGCCCTAATTGCAGTAAAAATAAACCCTCAAGGGCTAGGTTTGGGTCGAATTACAGCCCAAAGCCCAACCAAAATACTTTTGAAGTTTCTTGTTTTAGATTAAAAAGGTATACAGGCAGTCCCTGAGATAGGTTCTGTAGGTTTGTTCTTAACTTGAATTTGTATGTAAGTTGGAACAGGTAGATTTACCTATTACCTGTAACAGCTTCTGTTCATAAGTGCGAGTAATATGATAGTTGGATGTTTGTAACTCAGAGACTTACTATAATAGCCTCTGTTAATAAGTGCAGGTTGTATGTAAGTCAGACATTTGTAACTTGGGGACTGTACAATTTTTGGATTCTATTCCAGTGCTTTTGTCCTCAAACATTTGGGTAAATTGATACCCAAGGACAACTTCCCCCTTGTTTGTTCTGAAGCTTCAGGTACTCCCTGGCACCTTGCCCACCAGGCCTAGTACGTGCCATTCACCTTGCTCTCCCTTGAAGAACAGGCTTAGTCTACAAGTAGATAAACAAGATCAAGAATGGCTAGATAAGAAATGTGCCACTGTGGAACAGAAGAGTTGGTTATGCCAAAAAATAGCCAAAAAATAAAAAGAAAGAAAGAAACGTGCCACTGGACCTGGTCTAGGAATGACCAGGAAGCTTATGCTTTAATGCTGAGGGATAGTGTGGTCTAGCTTGACTGTGCATCTTACTTTGTAAATTGCTTTCTTTTCTTTTCTTTCATTCTTTTTTTTTTTTTTTCTGAGACAGAGTATCACTCTGTTGCCCCAGCCTAGAGTGCTCTGGCATCATAACTCACAGCAACCTCAAACTCTTGGGCTCAACAGATCCTCTTGCTTCAGCTTCCCGAAGATGAAAATGGGACTACAGGTACCCACCACAATGCCTGGCTGGTTTTTCTATTGATAGCAGAGATAGGTCTTGCTTTGCTCAGGCTGGTCTTGAACTCCTGAGTTCAAGGAATCCTCCTGCCTCAGCCTCCCACAGTGCTAGGATTACAGGCGTGAGCCACCATGCTTGGCCTTCTAAATTACTTTCTTTTTATTTATTTATTTTTATTTTTTTGTAGAGACAGAGTCTCACTTTATCGCCCTCGGTAGAGTGCCGTGGAGTCACACAGCTCACGGCCACCTCCAACTCCTGGGCCTAGGCGATTCTCTTGCCTCAGCCTCCCAAGTAGCTGGGACTACAGGAGCCCACCACAACGCCTGGCTATTTTTCTGTTTTGCAGTTCAGCTGAGGCCAGGTTTGAACTGGCCACCTTTGGTATATGGGGCCAGCGCCCTACTCGCTGAGCCACAGGCGCCACCCTCTAAATTACTTTCAAAGAAAAATGATCCCTAAGTAAATGCAGGAACATCTAGGAGGGAAATTCATAGATGCCCTTAATACAGAAAGCGTGTGTTCGTGTGCACGCATATATGTTATGTGGCGTAAGGAGTGTACTTGTGTGTATAGCCCCACATGAATAGAAAGCTGACCTGAATAGAATGAGGATGGCCTGGGCCTGATAGGGATCAGGGAAGTCAGCACCTCTTGGGTGGCTAGAGTCACCCATTTTCTCACTGAGTCTCTGTTCTCTCTAACTTCTCTTCCACCTCTCTGTCATCAATTAAAAAGCCAGGGCTTGGCTGTTACTTGCAACCAAATGGGCAGGTGGGTTGTACTGAGTAATTTGACAAGGGCACCTTATCCATCCTTCCCACTCTGAGCTGGAGAGAGTAGAGGCCCAGTTTTCATGAAAGATGAGTTACTTGGTACCCATGATATTCCAAACAGCTCGCAGAAACCTGCATGGACTTGGGGAGCACGTCTAGTTGGCAGATGTTGAAAAGCAATCCTCTTTGGCCCCAAAGTCTCCAGCTATTCAAAGCCAGGCCAAAAGGGTGAGACCGCCACTGGCCGGCTCAAGTCACGGAGCTGGTGAGTCCTATGTGCCAGGCACCGCGCTGAGGGCACTGAATACGGGACGAGAGAAAGTGGTAAGAAACTCGGAGAAAAACGTTTCTTAAACGGAGTAAAGAAACTATTTAAAATTAAACCGTAAGTGGTATTAGAGCGAGTGAGCTCCGGGAAATGTTAATTAAATCCTTTCTGATTCCCGAACCCAGCACAAGGACTCAATAACTGCTGTGGTCTCGGACAGCGCCCCGAGCTGTAGAACCCGCCCTGGAAGTCCCGATGGTGCGGGAGGGTGACGGCCGGGTTGGCCTCCCTCCTGCCGCCCGCCCCGTGGCGCCCGGGTCCCCCTGCAGGCCGGCGGGCAGCCGCTCCCGGGCGCGGCGCGGGCCCGGGTCTCCCCGCCAGGCGCTCGCGAGCCCAGGACCCCCGGCCGAGAGCCCCTTACCTCTCGCGCGGAGGCCGGGCTGCGCTAGTCCTCTGCGGCAGCCGAGGTCACACCCTGGTCGGGCCCGGACTGCGGGTCTTATCCTGGGCGGATCCGCCCCACTTGGGGTGGAGACTGAGCCGGAGTTCCTGGTTGTCCCTTTGCCCACGGGACCGGAAAATCCCTCTGGGGCGAAGAACACCCGGGCCCTCGGGTAGGGCTCGCCGCGTCAGGTGCCGGGGGGCGGGGGGCTGGCCTTGTTTCCCCACCTCCAGCTGGGGTTGCACCCGGCACGTGCCCGCGTCCCAGGCGATGGCCACTCCCGCTGGGTCCCCCGCCCTGTCCCTTCTCGCGGGCCGCACAGCAGCCGGGCCTCCTCCCTCCACCGCATCGCCAGCCCCGCTCCTGCCCCCACAGAGTGGGAGCGGTTGGGGGCTTCGCGTCTCGGGTGTCCAGGTGCCCCCACACCCTCGGAGGGCCAAGTCCCGGCGGCCTGGCCCGCTCCCTCCCTGCGCCGGCCGCGCCCAGCTCTGCCGCCAGCCCGAGTCGCGCTGGGGCTCCACGCTTCCTCCCGGGGAAACTGCGCTTTCTCTCGGCCGCAGGCTCACGCCGAACCTGCGGCCGGGAAAAGTAGAAAGTGAAATCTGAACGGCACTTTTCATTTCCTCCTTTTACACGGAAACATACTTGCCGATAAGTTTCCATCAGTTTCACACTTCCCTTGAGGGATGCAGTTCCCCTTTGCGCGACCAACAGGCCCAGGAAGGCTTTGGGAGTGGGACTTGGAGCAGCCCCGGATCCCTCTACCAGGGGTGTCCAACCTGCGCCGGGGGCTGGGGCGCGTGCTGATTTTGTGAGAACTTTTTTTGCTTATCTGTGGTGTCTGATATCACGGAAAATATGCTTGGACTTTTTAAAATTGTTTGCTAACTAGCTTTGATAAGTGTGTATTTAACGTATGGCCCAAGACAACTCTTATTATTCCAATGTGTAGCAGAGAAGAAAAAAGTTTGGACACCTCTGCAAGTGGGTTTAGTACCTGTCAGTAGCTCCTAAGTTCAGCTTGGCACAGCGCTCGCCCTTTGTGACACGGTTTTTTATGCGGGTACCTGCTTCCCCTGCTCTATCCAGGCCTCTTGGAGCCACCAACTAGGTCTAGGTCATTTTCTTGCCCATGTCCATTACCAATTCTGGCACATAATAGGTGCTCAGTGAATTCTTGCAGAATGAATTCATTGATTCTACAGGCAAATCCAGATTTTATTTAATAGAGGGTAGCTAGCTTTGGTGTTTTGCTTTATTTTGTTTCAGACAGGGTTTCACTCTGTTGCTCAGGCTACAGTGTAGTAGTAGTATCATCATAACTCACTGCCCCCTTCAGCTCCTGGACTCCAGTGATCCTCCTGCCTCAGCCTCCCAAGTAGTAGGGATTAAAAGTGCTCACCACCACCATTACCAGTTAATTATTTTTACTTTTAGAGAGACAGAGGATCACAGTGTTGCTCGGTTTGGTCTCAAACTCCTGGTCTCAAGCAATCCTCCTGCTTACATCTCCCAAAGTGCTAGGATTACAGGTGTGAATGACCGCTTCCAGCCCAGAGGCCAACTTTTATGGTGCACAAAAGGAAAGGAATAAATGTGTGGTGCTCTTCATCTTCCAGCTCTCCCAAGGGGATCAGTCAGACTGAGGTTAAACTTCAGCAGAAACCACATCTTTGTTCAGTTTCTCCCTCTCCCCTATCGTATTTCCCTCACTTACTCAGAGGCTTCTCTTGAGAATACCCTCACTAATGCACAGCCACTAGACTCCCGATGTCAGGCTGTGTTTCTAGGGAACCTGATCTAAGACAGGGTATTTTAAAAATTAATATAATTATCAAAATTAAAGACTCAAAGAAGCCTTTAGATCAAAAGCATTAGAATAAACACATGTGTATTTTCCTCCACTGCCTCTTGAAATCCAGCTAAAGCAAGAATAGGTTTTTCAAAAATCTCACAAGGACAAGAAACAAGAGAGGAAAAATAACACCATTTTTCCGAGCCTGGAAAGCACACAGATAGGTGGTAATTGACTCTGCAGACCCGAGGAAGCTGACTCCTAAGCCAAGGAGTAGAAAAAACCAAGAAGCAACATGATATTGTAGAATTGTTCAGGATACCAAGGAGTTCACTGCACTAGAAGCTTCTGAAAGTGGATACATAGGTAAGATTAAGAGCAGGAGAATGTGCGGTGTGTGTGAGAAGCAGTCAGCATTCCCAACATTGCATATCTGCCGGGCTCCTCTCCCACAGGTGGAAGCATGTTCTCTAAAGCGGGTAAAGCGGGTTTCTAGAGTTGGGTAAGCACCACGCATAGCCAAAGTGTCCTGGTTGTCTTAGGCCACCTAGCAAACTACCCCAAAGCTCCATGACTCAAAACAATGACCATTTTATTCCATCTCATGATTTTGCAGATCTGAATTTGAACACGGTTTGACTGGGCAATTCTTCTGTTTCACGTGGCATCAACAAGGTCACTTGCTGGTATTCAGCTGGCAGATGGGCCAGACGGGAGGATTCATTCACATATTTGGTACCATGGCAAGGAGAGCTGGAAGGTTGGTCTCAGTTGGCGCTGTCAGCCGGAGCACCTACACGTGCTCTCTTTGCATGGTGGTCTCAAGGCAATCATTTACTTCATGGAGGCCCCAGAAGGGTTACTCCAAGAAACCCAAGATGTTATGAGGCCTCTTATCATTGAGGCTTGGGAGCTATGGAACATTATTTCTGTTGCATTCTATGGGTCATGCAAGTCACCAAGACCAGCCTAAATTTGAGGAAAGGGGATTAGGTTCCATTACTGAAAGGGGGCAAAGGGGAATTTACAAAAACTTTGAAGCCATCTTTAATCTGGGCCAATAGATTAACACAAGACTGGGGCTACTGTACTGAAAAGGAAGAGCCATATGAAACTTGATAGGATAGATGTTGAGCTGCTTGGTATTCTTCCTCCATTTGGCTCCTAGGACACTGGCAGCCAGGATTATACTAAGTAGGATGGGGAATTTGGAATACTCTTCTCTTGAGAATCGAAGAGGAAAGACCTAAAGAGACTGTAATCATCTTCTCAATGAAACTGGAGCACCTGTTAGTAAACACACCCTTGTCAAGTACCACTCACTTACACATGCATCCAGAGCTTCCAGATCTCATTCTTAAGGTTGCTAGATAAAATATAGGACACTTGGGCTCAGCGCCTATGGCTCAAGGGG